>JANRGW010030368.1:0-38224 GCA_024733675.1 Psilopsiagon aymara | reverse complement strand
CGTAGAAGGCCACCAGATTGGTCAGGCAGGATTTCCCCTTAGTGAAGCCATGCTGGCTGTCACCAACCACCTTGTTGTTTTCCATGTGCTTTAGCATGCCTTCCAAGACCAGAGAAATACAAGGGAAGAGAATACAGCTGCTCACCACCCAACAGCCAAGCAGTGAACTAACTCTCCTGGGTTCCTGCCCCCACTTTTTACATCCTGGGCATGACATGCTTTGGTCAGTTTGGGTCAGGTGTCCTGTTTCTGCTTTCTCCCAGCTTCCCCTCCTCTCTGGCAGCTCACGAGGCTTAGAAAGTCCTTGGTCAGACCAAACATTCTAAGCAGTAACTGAGAACATTGGTGTTATCAGCACTAGTCCCAGGCCAAAAGTTAGAAACACAGTTCTGCACCGGCTACTAAGAAGGAGAATAATGACTGCTACTGCTCAGCCCAGGACAATAATCTTCAAGTAAAATCTTTTACCTAAATGATAAAGGCTCTTTTCTGTCCAGGGCCTCCTTTTCTCTTCCTTTCTGTGGAAAGAAATATATGGCATTAGACAAGTATATCTCATATCCATGTAGTACAGAGCACATCATATATTATAGCCTGTGCTTTGCAATATTAAGAAGTATTTATTGAATTTGAATGAGTATTTCCAAACTCCACATGCAGGTATTCTTGTGCATATATCTTCCAAACAGATTAAACTAATAAAACCATCAGCATTTATATTCTGAATTGAGTGTCCACTCATGGATTTATTCAGGAATAAGTCTTGTGTTTCAGTTCACACATATCTTTATTTCAAATCAGTGTTTAAATATAGCAGTCCTTAAATACTGTGTGTGATGGTGAGAAGAAATATTACAGACACCAAGTGTTTTTCCTGTGGAGGAGAAAGCAGTGGCAAACCCAAACGATTTGTGGAGTTGGGCACAAGAATAGGAAGGGAGTGAGGGACAGATAAGCAAACGATTTCAGAGGAGGAACGATCGTTTTCTTGCTCTCTGGCATCAGCCAGGATTCCTGGAGTTTTATTGCCCCCAGCTGGCCGTTCTGTTTCCTCTGGTACCCACCTGCTTGCTTTGCCTCATTGTCAGAGTGAAGGATCAGCGCTGGGGACTGGACCCTCCCTCGGTGACAGCTGGCTCCGCTCGGGGCTGTGGGACTGCTGGGCCCTCAGGCTCGGCTGAGCAGCAACTTATTTCCATGTGTCAGACGTTGTCTGGCTTAATTAACCTACTTCTACCTTTTATTAAGTAACCTCTTTTCTCTTTCGGCTGTCTCATTAAAAGGTTGAATAAAATCTCTCTCTTAATTTGTTGCACATTAGATTTCCTTTCCTGAGGCATACTTTTTGCAGAGAGAACTTGCACGTGTTCTCTCTTCTGTATTTTCATTGGGTTTGGATTAGTCTTAGTCTCATTTTATATGCAGTCAATATTTCCTTTTACTAGATCATAAGATACAACGTTAGGCTCATACCTTGACTTCCTAATGTTTATTATTTTTATTACATTTCCTTTGTACCTCAGCTGGGCACTTTCTCCCTGTCTTGCCTGACAATGGATGAAGGATGTTTATTCAATTTCATGACACTAAGAGCTCTCAATGTCCAGTTTTCAGTGCAGTTTGTTAAACTCGCTGTTTTATAAAAACTCCGAAAAAAAAATGCCACAAGGAAAATGTTGTGTCAGGAAATTTATTAAGAAATCAGTTGCTCAGTGTCAAAACTCCTTCAGCAAAATGAATTATTTTATCCTTTAACTTTGGAGTTCCTTGTTTTTCACCAGTAACAACTTTCTTGTATTTCTTAATGTCAAATGTAAGTCAAATATAAGTGTGCTGATGCTCAATGTCCTCATTTTGTTTCTCATTTCTAGTTCTTCCCATGTTTCTCTAAAACGAGGAGGAAACCCTTTGTTTAGGCTACATGTTCTAAGAGCGAGGAGTGTTTATAGAGTATTCATCTGTTTTTCTTGTCCATGATACATGTGGTGACATCACTGCATACTTTTATATGGTTTGGACAATGCAAAACCAGCAGTGAAAATGGAGAAAGCAAACAGCATGTTTTTATAATTAAATACAGAACTTAGAGCATAGCGTGTGAGTCATGTTAAACAAGGAAAAAAGAAAGAGGGGTAGGGAGGAGGGGAAGAATAAAAAAGTATCTCTCTACTCTGAACTCAAAGGATGGACCTCCCTAAGCTCTTTCTTATAGTGTCCAAAGAAGTTCTGCTCCTCATTCTTCATTCTTTCTAGCACCAGGTTTAAAAAAGTCAAAATAGTTCTTTCCAAACACCCTAAGCGCTGCTGATATTTAACAAGTGTTGGAAAGTTAATACATTCAAACTGAGAGGTAAGAACCCCCAATGTTTTTTCATCAGTATGAAAGGGCTAATAACAAGACATATGTCTAGCTCAGTAACCGCAGTACCTGGAGTCAGCCACGAGTAAAATCACTGAATAACTCTTTCAGAGTGCAGTCAGAGAAGAATTAACAATTATGATGAAGCAAACCTGTTTTTTGCATTTAATGCTTAATTAATTAGAATGAACATTATGTTACAATGTATGGAGCCTTATGTGAAATGGATCTTACTGTTGAATGACATTCCAATTTACAGTGCTTATAAAATTATCTCTGGTAGCTAATAAGAAGTAAAAGAAATACTCCTGTGGACATGCAGGGTTCCTGCTTTATCACAGGCTTTTCTACGTCTCAGGCACAACAGTGAACACAAAATCTAGCTGAAGTATTTTACCACTTTATCACAAGTAGAGCTGTATAGATAGAATAGATATAGATAGCTTTATAGAATAGTTAGGGTTGGAAAGGACCTTAAGAGCATTCAGTTCCAGCCCCCCTGACATGGGCAGGGGCACCTCACACTAAAGCATGCCACCCAAGGCTCTGCCCAACCTGGACTTGAATTCCACCAGAGATGGAGTATTTACAACACCCCTGGGCAACCCATTCCAGTGCCTCACCACCCTTACAGTAAAGAATTTCTTTCTCATATGCAACCTAAACTTTCCCTATTTAAGTTTGAACCCATTACTCCTTGCCCTCTCACTGCAGTCTCTAATGGAGAATCGCTCCCCATCATCCCTATAGCCCCCCTTTATCTTGCATTCATGTCAAATATTTATTGCCATTTTTCAGCAACATGCAGCAAGTGTTTAATATTTGATTTTCTTTCAGTAGTTTGTCACTGTTGACCCACAATGAAGTAGTGGTTCTTTTCAAAATCTAGATTACATTTTTTTTCTGGTACTCTACTAATATATTCCTCATCTTTTTTCAATGCATTAGAATTATCCCTCCTACTTATGTGTTTACTTGAACTGGACTTAATCCTGTTCATTTCAGACTGTTTCTTTTGCACAAAAATACTACTTTGAATTCCGATTCTGTATTCCAAAGTGCTTGGAAAGACTTCTAGCTTCATGCCATTTGACAAATTTTTAAGTGTTCTCTTTAGTGTGTCATCTAAATCCAGAATCAGATTATTTAAAAGTTCTCAATCCAAGCCAGATCATTCCCCCCTCCATCAAATTCTCT
Organism: Psilopsiagon aymara; assembly: GCA_024733675.1. NCBI lineage: Eukaryota > Metazoa > Chordata > Aves > Psittaciformes > Psittacidae > Psilopsiagon > Psilopsiagon aymara. The sequence continues at coordinate 34,668 of JANRGW010030368.1, read as the reverse complement.
TTCTAATATGACAATATTGAATGCACTTTGAGAGCATAGCTGAGAAGTACATTCACCTTATGTCCATTTCATTCGTCTGGTAGTCTTTGGAGGTAGGCAACATCACTAAGCAGATAGCGTGCTGTGGCTTATTTTTCTCTCAGTCCTAATTGGACGTTCTCGTGGATGATATGCTGCCTATGAATACTAGATTGGTGTTGATGACCATACTTCTTTGAAAAACACATACGGAATTTATCCAAGATACCTTTCTCCTCCTTTTTTCTCTGATGTAGTACAAAAGATGCGTGTAATAAAAAGAAATCAGATTGGTTTCACAGAGTAGCTGTTATGTCGATGTTGGCTATTTCTTTCTACATTATGTGTATATGCTTCTGAATTGATTAATCGCCTTTGCTGTTGTCTTACTGGTTAGTAAAATCTAGGAAGTAATTCTAAAGGTTTTTTTCCTTTTTCTTGGTTTTGAAAATAAAATCTAAAATTATTTAGAAATATAATTCCCCTTTCTTGTCCTTGACAATTCCTTTGCTGTCCACAGATCTTCAAAAGTATTCACTGATGGTTTAAAGATTTGTTTGATTAGTTCCTTGAATACTCTCTGAATAGTTACCAGATTTCTTTGATTTAAACACATCTCACTTATCTACCATTCTTTTCCAAATATGAACTTAGCTCCTAATCCCATAGTTAAATATCTTTATTTCATAGTGACTGCTCCAGTTAAACATTCTGGTAAAGGCAAAAATAAATAAGCTGTTGGCTAATTGAACCTCCTCTTCATTATCTGCTGGGTTTTGTACACTTCTTGTTAGAAATAGCTTGCATATACTTTCTTATGGCTTGGATCTCATACATACTTATTAAACAAAGCAAATGTTTTTGACTGTTAGGATCTGAAACTGTATTAATGGTGCCAGATCTTGGCCAAGCTTTGCAATATATTGTATTGTCCTTTTATTTCAATGGCTTCACACCTGGTGTGAAAATTTTCAAATCAGTTGGATTACAGTCATGTTTTATAAAACAATTAAAATTATTGTCTATGAATGAGAGCATCATGAATTTTTTTAGAAGACAGTTAACACTTGTGGAACAGAGCTCCTATACTATTTAGCACTTTAAAGATAGTACCTGGTATCCTTAATTTCATGTGGACATGAGTTATCAGACTACATGGGTTAAGGCACAAAAATGCAATGCTCTCCTTTTGGTCTGACTCAACAAGTCTGCGTGAATCTCCTGCAATCTCATTTTCAGTTTTACTGCCTAGAAGGTAATGTTTATCACACTGCACATATGTTTGGAGGGCAGGGAATGGAGTTAATGTTCTGTATTTTTACCAAGTAGAGTTGTTTTCAAAAATCAGCTGCCCTTTCTGTCATGTGAACTGTACTATTTAATGTGATTCCCCTGAATTTACCAGTTCTGCAGAAGAATATGAGAAAGTTTCCAAGATTAGACAAATTGGAAGAAATAAATCATAAGGTGAAAAGGTTGTGCTTTTACATCTAGCCTACAAATGATGTTGCAAATTTTTGTGACCTGGTTTAGTGAAAGGGTTAAACAAAGTGTTATGCACTGTTTGCTGTCTTTAGGCATTTGTTCTGTATCCATAGACTTATTTTAATGTAAATAGGCACCTCAACAGCTGTGTCCCCTTAAGCACATTTTATTTAGCAGCTGGGTTATGCATGTCACTTGGCAGCCATGGATTTTCAATTTTTCCCTGTGCCAAGGGGGCAGCTGGAATAATTTGAGTGCTCATTAATTTGGGAGAAATATGAGCTGTGTAAGTCAGACAACATGAGTCTTCTGTATGGTGTTGTACAAGGATAAGTGGATCAGGGCAGAAGCAATTTGCCCTGTCCCAAGGGGGTCTTCGTGTTTTAATAAGCTGGTTATGAAAATTCTATTTCTTTGCAGTTTAAAGAGTCTAATTAGAGTCTGTAATTTCTCTCATATAACTGGAGTGGATGAAGGTTAACATTAGGCCTCCAGAGTCTTTCCACAGTCATTTACAAACTTAAATCAGGTAATAGTTTGTAGCTAATTATAACAGTGTATTAAATATTTAGCTTGACTTGACTAAACTGTGAGAACACATGAATGCTGTAGGGCTACAAAAAAGATAAAGTAGAGTTAAATTTAGTTTTTAATCAAAGATAAAGGCTGTATACTAATTTTAATACTGACTTGTATGCTATGATAGTCTGAGCAGCAATTCCTTTCAGTTGCTTGAAATGTCAAGATAGAGGCACACGATGTCTACTTAATGTCCTTGCTGTAACTCTTTGATGCTTCAAACAATTTCTGGTGTATATACATAGTGTCTGAAGGATTAAAGGCTTTTCAGCATTGCAGACAGTTTTTATGTAAAATCTCATTTGTTTTTCTATCCACTAACTCAGCATTTTCAGAAAGATTTTCTTAAAGGAATTGTATTGCTTCTACTCTCAGAAAGTCCAACAATAAATAGACATTCTTGCCAGTTTGCCAAGCAGTGGTTCTGCTGTTCTGTCAGAGCAGTTATCTGCCTTTGTAGCTTTTGTTTTGGAAGATTTTTGGTTTCAATGAATTAGTAAAGTAATCTTAAAATTCTGTGCACAAACGTTTTTCCTGTTCTTGTAAGTAAAGCCTTCAATTTTTTATTCTGCCTGTAATTTGTAAAATTCTTTGCATTATATGAGAAGATCTAACTACACTTTTCTGTGCTACTTCAAGAAACTTCCTGTTGCTGTCTGGATTTCTAAAAATTGAACCTTGAGCCCTTGAAATCAGTATAAAAACTAGCAAAATTCAGTTGTGCAAAAATAAACATAGGCTTACAAAGTCAAGCTCAGAACTCTATTGCCTTTTACCTAAAATGGTTTCTTCAAAGTGCACAGACAGGGATTTACATCTCCTTGCTCAAGACAAATCTGTATGAAAAAGGTAGGTGATATCCTGAGTCAGAGAACAGAAGCTCACTTCAACACAGTTCTATAAAGCTTCCATGAAACAGATATTTTATTCAACTGGACATTTTTAGCAACAATTTTCAGAACAGGAGTGGCTTTGGTTCAAATTTTCCTGGCTTTGTTTTAAAGGTTTTTGGTTTTTGTTTGTTTTTTTTTGTTGTTTTTGTTTTTGTTTTTTTGTTGGTTTTGTTTTTGTTTGTTTGTTTTGGTTTTTTGTTTGTTTGTTTTTTGGGTTTTTTTGTTTTTTTTATTGTACAGAATTTATTCTATGTAACAGTTTTGTTGATTAAATATATAGCATCCAACTAATGCTACTAACCTATAATATATATAATGGCATTGTACAGATGCAGCTGAGTGGATCTTCCAGAAAGCCCAGAAAACCTTGTATCTGATACCTCTTTCACTTATCCTTTCTACAGTTGGATGTCTACCAAATCATTTTTCATTTGGTTGCAGAATTTGGTGCTCAGACAGCAATTACATTATTAAATTTTAGCTAGTGAAATTTTAAAATCCATTTTACAGGCCTAATTCTTATTTCCAGTGAGAACTGTGCATGCTGATCTTTTTGACTCAGAGTACCTTGGTACCATTGTCTGTTTGCTATATGCCAATGCCGTTGTACTTTAGACTAGAGTCTCAATTGCCCATCTTCTTCCTAAGCTTACCCACTGTTTCAGTGAGCTGATTTCTTATCCTGTAAACTGAGTACAGCCACTTTATCTTGCCTGATGATATAACCTATATCCTCAGAAATTCGTCCTGATAGCAATGAAGTCCTTTTTTCATTTGTGAACGAGGCTATGGATCTAAAACTGGAGGAGTAACAGTGGTGAAATACTTCAAAGTGAAAAGAGACAAATCCTGGTAAACAGAAGAGGTCAGCTAATAACTGAGATAAAATACACAGACAAAAAATAAGCAGCTGTAACCTCAAAACAGTCAAGCTTTTCTGGCTATAAGTTTGTTCAGGCCTCATCTTCTTGGCTCATGATCTGTACCTTTAATCTCAAGTTTCCTCTCCAGCATTTTTTGGATGCTAGAAACTCCATTACAGATTGGTAGAAAATCAGTGATAAAACTTCTAAATATCACCTTATTTTGTTACACTGCTTTCCCAGTTGCCAATTTTTATGAAATGGTTTATGGCTGCAATAATCCCCTCAAAATCAGCTGTTATGGGAGATAATAGCCATTTGTCAGAGCATTAACCACCCTTGACTTCACTTTGGGCAATTATGTATCAAAAGAATGAACTGGTGGTGAGGTTGCCAGGTGTATTAAATTATATGATGAATTATAGAGATTCTGTAGCTGGGATAAGTGTCTAAAAGAGACTTGTGGAGATTGCCAAACCCATTATCTGATAGGACTGCAGGCTGGACAAAATCCCAAGGGTGAAAGGCCAGTGCTTTATTTGTTATGTCATCCTCCAATCTGTGTCTGCACCATGCACAGTGAAGTATATTGCAAATGAGTTACCATTGTTCTATGTTGCATCCTGGAGCTATGTAACAGTAGAAGTGGAGACATTGGTAGTATTTGGTTAGTCAGAATTTCATCTGATTTTGTTCTTTTCTTATGGATTCTTGCAAAAAATATTGGGTGATATGCAAGAAAGCCTAAGTAGTGCAGTAGCAAAAATTGTGTGAGCCTGCTTTTTCCACAGAAGCTTCAGTTAGAGCCAAAAAAGTTGGTTATGTCACGGTTTCCACACTAATCCTTTTCCCTCCTCTCCATTAAGACAAATTATTTTGTTTAGGCTACTATTTTCCATTAAAGGAAGAAAATATTTGTTCTACATTTCAGCAAATCCACCTGCATTTTGAAGAATGGCAGTAATCTGTATAGTTGAATTAACATCAGGTATTTCATTTAGGCTTGTCTGTTAATGGTTTGTAATAACAGATCTTGAATTTTGCATATCAGAAATGGAAACAAGAATTTCTTTAACTTTTCAGATGAGAGCACAGAACTTGTTCCTAGCTCTAACAAGTAGAATCATATTTTACTTTGAAGTAGCCACATTGTTATTATAGAAAACAGATGTCCAGTAATTTTTGGAAGTTATAAAATAGCAAGTTAAAATTTTCTTCTCCCTCTAGATCTCAGATAGTTGAACTCATGGTATCATGGTTGGCTTTACCATAAAAAGTAGAATAAATTAAAGTTTCTAAACCATAGTAAAATATTTATAAAATCATTCTTCAGTAAAAGTGTTTTAGTATATACATATATTTGGAGGTGCTGAATTCAATCAGGATTTTATTGGCATGCTATAGATATACCTGAAATATTTATAATAAACTTAACTCATTGTCTCAAAATAATTTGTAAAGGTGAGAAAAATGATATGGTGTGTGATGAAAGTAAAAGTTACAGCAAAGGTAAGCTGCGGTTTGGCAATGTTGTGGAGGGGTTTTTATGATTTTGTTCATTTGTGTTGTTTTGTTTTTCAAATAATCATAACCTTTTGAAAAGGAGACTCGGGCATGTAATTTTCTATACATAGTCTCAGCCCAAAAGTTTAATGTGTGAAAATTTTGGTTTTGATGAATTAACAGTTAAACAGCTAAAAAGAGTTTAGTGCATTCAAGATATATAGTGTTGTATTGCACTTTGTTCCTTATTGGTTACTTATTTGAAATCATTAATACAGCTTCATCACCTGCTCTATCTTGCACAGTACAAAATAACAGTCTCATCTTCCTCTGCTAACAATATTCCTAATGAATTGAGTCAATTTTGACAGCGGGAATTTATTCCTCATAAATCTTCAGTTACATTGTAATTTTCTGTAAATCAATAAAAGATGTCAGCGCATTTTCAATGTTAGAAGAACTATCCTAACTTGATGTCTCAGGTAAAACATGTAGATTGATTAAATTTTCTAAGAGTGATTCTCCACAGCCCTAGACCTAGAGAGTGGATCTAGAAATGCTGCTCAAAGGCAAGTGGGACACAGCGATGCTGTCCCCTGGCCACAAGGGATTAACTGCAGCATCAATTTCTTTCTTTCCTTTTTTCCTGCATGTATTTTCTGAGGTGGGTGCATACAAAGAGCTGTTGAGGGTGCAGATGTTTGGGAAAGGAGGGCTCAGCTGCTCGATGTCCCTCAGACAGATTGTTTTTCTTTGTTACTGTTTTGCTTACAATATCTTGGTTTCCAGTTAACTAGACCAATTAATGATTTGGGGTTTGTTTCCATTAACTGTCCCATCAGTATTTAGGGTACAATGCACAGTGTTTCAGATATCACTATAATAGGAAGCACTGTTATAAGATTGTCTGGGTTCGGGCTGAAGAAAAGAGAAAACACAAGGAAATGCATAAATGCAAACTTTTCCAAAAGGGGTATTTTAAATTCTACAGGAGGAAAATTAACAATGAAGAAACTTTTTCTAAGTAACTCAAGGTTTAATGATTCAATTTCATGAGGTAATAGCTTCAATTTCAAGGCTTCCTTGCACTGAGGGCAGTGTAAGCTGAGTCTTTCAGCACTTTACAGGGTAAAGGTCTCTAATAGGGTACAAGATATTGTAGTAGTGCTATCTTGTGTTGTATCACAGGGCTTTGTAGCCCTCATCAGTAGAATCGTGTATGTTCATTTAAAACATTGTTTTAATGGAATTTCCTGTTATCAAATAGATCCTTAACTCATTTCCTTAACTCATTTTTTCACCACTTCATAACAAAGAACTAAATTTTAAAAAAAGCTATGAAGACATTCTGAGATAAGGTTAAGTTTCTAGAGTGACCTTGCATTTTCACTCCTCTTTTCCCATGCCTGTTCATTGCCTGGTAGATTATACCCTTTTATAACAACCAGCTACACTGGAGTACACTTGAATTTGTTATTATTGAAATTATTATTATCAGATTATTTTATATGTGTGTAGGTTAAAATTGGAGCTATAACACATTTCAAAAATTCAAAAATTAGTACAAATGCAACATTTTTCTCTTTTCAGATTTGGAAAGGTTATCTGGGCAAAGACCTGTGGCCTGTTCAGGGTTTCTCAATGTGAATCTTGATGGATGGATCCAGTACAACTCTCAGAAATCTCTGACTGCGTTCATATAGGATGTAGTCATAAAGATTTCCTCACAGGAAAGTGTGGCAGGGTAATGCACATCTCCTTAACACAGGAAGCAATTGCAGTATCAATTGTCCCTTTACCCTCTGGTGTCTTCTGAGATAGAGCTGTATAAAAAAGATTGCAGGACAATAGGGATAGGAGGATAAGATTAAGTACAGAGTAGTGATACTTTTTCCTGGATGCCCATATTCACTATTCAGATGACAGTATGTAGCACAGGTTAAAATATGTTGACGGAGATGAGTGATTTTTCTTTTTGAAAAGTTCTTTAGCAAGTGCAGGAAGCCTAAATAAATGGCAGACATTTTCATTATTAGGTTCACAAAATTCAGGCAATTAGAGAATTGATTTTGTGAATCTTGAATGCAAATCATATCTAGACCAGCTCTGGTCTCACCTGCTCTTATTGTCATTTTCTTAGCTGTTGAACAAATGAAAATCAAAGATCTTTGATTAGTGTACAATTGACACTGTTGCTTTGGAAAGGGTGAGGAGTCAAGCGTCTTGACCAGGATGCTCATATGCTATCTAATAATAAGGGTGCCTGCAACAGTGTCCAGCTGTATTGGGCAAGATGCTCTAAATTGCTGGTTTGCTGAATCTTTATTTCCAGTGGGGCTCTGGTTGCCTATCACTACTCCATGGGAATGATTCATTGTTATTTATTATCAAAGTTATGTACAAAGTATTTCCTAACTATCTTAAGTATGTTCAAAATATTCTCTCCTGTGTGACTGTTCCTCTGGCTCTCTACTATGATACTATGCATGTGTATCATTTCCCTGTGAACTTCGGTCAATTCTAGAGCAGGAATTGCCTGAAGAAGTCTTTGGAGTGGCCAAGTTCTCCAACCAAGTAGCTAAGGAACATTTTGAACTATACAAATAGTGTCTATCATTTGGTCTAGCCATCGCATGAGTTGCCTGGGAAAATCTCCAGGACTCTCCCAAGTTCCCACCTTCAGACCTCCTGTAACAATTAAGCCAATTCTTTTGTGGTGAGGCTGCTTAGGAATTCAGGCAATCACTCGGCCTCACGTTGATCCATTGTTCCAAATCAGTCCATTCACTCATCTGTGCAGAGAGTAGCTAGGGTGTTCCTGAACCACCATAACTTATAACTATGGGAACTTAAATTTCATCCCTATATCCCACTTATAGCTTAAGTTCCATAGCTCTTGCCACAGGGCTATTTTTATTTCTTGCTGAGCCAGAAAGGAAAAACTATTTTGCTAAAGGTGTCCACGAAATAGTTTGCAGCTGCAAACAGAGGTCTGTACTGTCAGCTGCAAGTAGAAGTCCCATTTCTCCTCCCACGCTATATTTTAAGTTTCTGGAAATGCTATTTTACCAGGTGTTTGGCATGAAGATATGACTTCGCAGTTCCAGTGTAGAGTATTGCAGATTGACTTGTCTTGCTTAACATAGATAGAAAAGGGTCCCTATTCTCTTCTCTATCCTGCTAGCTAAACGAAGTTTCTGAAGTGAGGACAGTTCAGGGACTGCAGATTAATCCATGTATAATGGATGAAACTGTTAAGTGGATATTTCAGATGAAGTGTTTAGCACTGAAATAGCTGTCATTTAAATCATCAGTCTTAGGTTTCCTCAGTAACGGCTGAGTTTATGCATCTCTGAGATTTCATATATGCTGTCTGTCCAGAGTTTAAAGGTTCAAACTTTATAATATTCCCTAGCTGTAAAAGCAAGAAACTTATTAACACTTAATTTTTCAAAAATTGAAGGGGTGCTACAAAGAAGAGAAAGCAAACCACCTGTGTAGCCTAAACCACCATCTGCGCCTAGGTAAGGTAACAAGAGTGTGAGAGATTTGCTGTAAAACCAGGGAGAAAGCAAGTTAAAAACGTTAAAAATAATAACAATTACACTGTTGAATATCTACTGATAAATTAAGTATTTTGTGTAAGTTTTGTATTCAGTTTGTTTGAACTACTGAGCTTGGTGGTTCAATGCCTTAATATTTAATTCTCCTGTGTACATGCCCAACTTGTGGCAGTGGTTGATGTTTTGCTTCTTCTGGTTAGCTTATTATGGACTGGTGATTTGGACCTGAAACCACAGTCTTGCATGTAAAAGCTCACCATCATAAAATGCACTGTTGAAATTAGTCTGTTGCTTAGTGCAAATATGATTCCACAGTTCAGAATCATTTGAACTTATGCAGCAGTCTTACAGTAAGGATAGAGACTGAATGGAGTGCTCTTTCCCAGAGGTGATCCTTCTAGGTCAGGAATAAGACATAATAACAAGGTAATATATGGGAGGTTTCTACAGCTACTGTTTTGAAGATAATTAAAATACATTAATCTCAAATGCTATTCTTTGCCATTCAACACCCACTTTAGAAAAATGCATTAAAATATGTAGTGAGAAAGTCACAAACTCTATTAAAGAGTCTAGTTCTACTGTCTTTCCATTTCTGTAATGTTACTATGGAGCTCTCACCCATTTTCTGTGAACAATGGCTTAAAAAAATAGACTGGCACATCTGTAGGAACTATATGCTGTGTAGGAATAGAAAGTGTAGTTCCAAAGACTAAAGGTTTTGCTCTTGGTGTAAGTTTTGCTTTGCATTCAGTGAATCTGGCATCTACAGTTTTCAGCTTTGTGTATAAAATATATCAATTTAAAACTAGTGGTTTTGTTGGAGAATATTTCCTTTCTCCACAGCTAGCAGTTCATGTTAAGCCTTAATATAGTTGATATCATATTTTACAGCTCAGACATTGAAAATATTTTGATTCAGGTATTTCTCTCACGTCTCACAAAGCTTTCAAAATTATTCAGAATTGAAGGGTTCTCTTTCTGTCATATGTTTTTTTGCCAGAGGGATGCTTACGCTCTCTGATGTAGATTCCTTCCCAGATAAAAATGTTCGCTTCATTCAGTCACAATGCTTGGATATTGAAAGGTGTTTTTCTCATTTGGCGTGTACTTAGCCAGAGCATATGTGGACTATGTAAATATTGTTACTGGATCTTCTGGGACCGGCTTGTAACAGCTTTGAATTTATTCAGTCTGCCTTGACTAAAATGTTCTGTTCATATGGATTCAAAAGAATTTTTAGTGTCCTAACACTGTGTTGTAACATAAGATACTGATACACCTGTATCAGTGTATATGTATGTATATAGTGTGTATACTTATGTTATATCTCATAGTTTCGATTGTGTTGTTATCTTTAAGGAGCAATGGAAACCACAGAATGAGACACTTTATATTTCCTTATCAGTTAGAAATTGTAAATATTTCAAATGTATGCCTCAGGACTATATATACTTATGAGTAGAATGTATAATACTAGTGTAATATCTGGATTGTGTGAATAAAATAGGCACTTTATGCAATCATTATGCAGAGCAGAACAGCTCTGACACACTTCCCATTCTGTTAGTTCAGATACTCAAAGAGAAAATATTGGTGGTCACTAATAACAGTTTCTTCCTAATAACATTTGTCTTACATGGCATCTGAGAATATAGATGGATATTAAATCTGGTACCTAATGTCTAGTAATTTACAATGACAACTTCAGTGGTAGCTACAATGCAGCATGTCCTGTTTTGCAGAATATGTAGCCCATCACTGCATAGGTCTTGTCCATGTGCAGAAGTTAAAGTAATTTCATAGAATTATAGAATCATTTGGGTTGGAAAGGAACTTAAGATCATGTAGTTCAAACCCCCCTGCCCTGTGCAAGGATGCCTCACACTAGACCATATCACCCAAGGCTCTGTCCAACCTGGCCTTGAACACTGCTAGGGATAGAGCACTTACTGCTTTATTGAGCATCCCATTCCAGTGCCTCACCACCCTTACAGTAAAGAACTTCTTCTTTATATCTAACCTGTACTTCCCCTGTTTAAGTTTAAACCCATTACTCTTTGTCCTATCACTACAGTCCCTAACGAAGAGTCCCTCTCAGCATCCTCGTAGGCCCCCTTCAGATATTGGAAATTAATGTAGTACTTCTATATTGACTTAATTATATTTTTATGTAGATTCAGAAAATAGGTATAAAGTATAAGGCATAATATAAAATTACTGTGGTATATTATGCTGGATGCTACAAGTACATCTGGAATTATTACCTAAAATACCTCTCCAAAAGAGTAAAACTAGTATAGTTTGATTTGAAAAATGGGATTTAGAATGTAGATTTATTCATGCAGGCAAGTTTCAATTCTAAAAAATTATTACTGAAGTTATTGCTGTGATCTGTGAAAGCAGAAAATATGGCAAGTATTTGTAAAATTTCTTCTACAGGGAATGCGTAAGAACTCATGAGTGTTTCCTACTGCAAGCTCACAGTGAATTGAGCTTACTCTGGTGGGTTCACTGAACTGATCAAATGAAACTTTTAGAAGACTTATCATTAGGATCGTTTTCTATCAGAGCTGATTTTGAGGTTTCTTCTCACAATTATGCAGACAGTATTAAAAAATATTGATAATACCTATTAATGTATCCTTAAGGTCAATGTAAAAGAAAATCTTTAATGTATCAGTGGGATTGTTTTTAATTATAATACCTTCATGTGACCTTAAATGGTTATTTTCTGATGAAGCTACTATGAATACTAAGTCATTTTATCAAGTAATGAGCAATATAGAAATGGTATTTTAAAATTATAGATTACCTTATACTTTATTTTATTAAAGATTTTTGATGTCATGTTGACACTGGTAAATATAATTTATATAACATGCACAGTGAAAAGTGCTTGGAGAAAAATACACAACTCGCTGGGATAGGGAAGGAAAGCAGCACTTAAGCTCTGATCATTCATCTTCAGTACTAGCTCTCTACTCTCTAGGTTCTATTTTTATTTTTTCAAGTAATGCCACACAATTACCCGTACTTTCTATGTTGCTTAAAGTATCTTCTAGTGAAACTGGAGATAAACTATATGTATCAAATATGCCCAGAGAAAAATCATTAAAGCCTTTCACAGTATCATGGAGGCAGCCCTTTCCTTGTAGTGATCTATGACACCAATTTGTTGAAATTTTATTCTTTGCAGTTTTAACACAGTTGGTTTGCTGCCTATGCCTACTAGCATGCTTCCTGCTCATCCTTTTTGATAAGGCTGTTCTCTTTTCATTAGGAACACAGTGTAGTATGATTCTTTATAGATTAAAGCAGATTGTTAAGTATAGACCTTTCAGATGTATTCTATCTTATCATAGGCTATATTCAAGCATCATTTCCAGGAAGATAAAATGAGACAGCGATTTATGCTGTATTTTGAGGGTATAAATCTCACTGTGTCTTTTTATGTACATTTAGAGAATCAAACTTTCTTTATTAATACTTTTTGTAGCCATCAAAGCATAAAAGTAGCATCCTTTTGTTTGACGCTGTGAGTCTTGGATAGGATTATATGCATACTGTTTAATTCAAAGTATTTAACTACCGTACACACTGTGTATACTTTTGAAACTATGTAAGTCATGATTGAGTTCTATGTACAAAAGACTGGGAATAGATTTGTGTTTGAAATCTGGTCTGTAGGCTTGATAATAATGTAAAACAGCATGAATGCCTAGAAACAGGATCTGGTATAAAGAAAATGGACAAAGGAGCAGAGAGCATATGGTATCATAACTGACAGTAAAGAGGGAAACTTTCAGAGAGACTTCAAAATTTCTGAGAAAAAACCTATGGGAACTTTATATTAAGTTGACAGATGATTTCATTTGACTGAGAAAAAAGCACTAATTGAAAAACTAAGAAATTCTTTATTTTTAATTGCAAATAAATAAAATTAGAGGTCTTCATAAACTTCCCACATCATGACATTTTTTTCCTGTGTAATTAGCTTTATACATAATTAAAGTATGACTATTTTGTGAATGTGAGACCCAATTAGGTATTGAATAAAATGTTCTGGAGCATATATTTTGTTGTATACAGCTTTTTAATGGTGATAATGGAATTCCTGCAAAAACAGTTTTGATCATGGTGATTCTATTAAGTATATTGATAAAAAGGTAAAGGATTTTAGTTTATTTATTATTTTTAGTGTTCCAATATGGAGTTAGGGATTTTCTTTCTTCTCATCCGCAATGATATCACCATGCTTGCAGTTACAAATTGTAATTTTCTATTCCTAATGTAATTTGTTTTTTCTTCAAAACAATAAAAATTCGAAAAAGTTCTTTTAAAAATTGACTGATTTTCAACAGGGAATCAGTCAAATTTTTCATCTCTTGTGTAAAATATTGCTAAATTCATAGAATCATTTAGATCACAAGGGACTTCTGGACATCATCTTGTCCAATCCTCTGCTCAGAGCTGATGAAGTTAGATCAGGCTGCTCAGGAACTGCTTGGTCAGAGTTTTTATGTCTCCAGTTTCTGCAGCATCTCTGAGCAGTGTTTTCTAATATTTTATCAACCTCATGATAAAAATATTTTTCTTTATATTGAGTCAGAAAAACGTCCTAAACAGTTCTGACATTTGTACCTTGCTGTGCTGCCCTCTTAGACTCTTTTTGAAGGTGGATGCTCTCTTTTCCAGCATGTCAGCGTCTTGTATGGAGGAATCCAAAACTGTGCTCAGTAGTGCAGATATGTTTTTCCAGTGGAATAGAAGGGAATAATCACTTTGCATTTGTTTTACTAATATACCAGTTTGCACTTGGCAGCTTTTGCCTGGACAAACCATCAGGGAATGGGAAAAAAGCTTTTGAAGTTTAGGCACATGGAATGAGAAACATATGCCTTAGCATGGCAAGAGCTGCAGAGGGCAGAACATGGGCTTTAGCTGTACCTGACAGGTGCTGTTCTCAGTTCTCTTGCTGGGAGCTTAGATGGATCAAGTGAGGCTCAGTATGCTCCATCTTACCCAGCTGTATCAGATGGTAGGTATGGAACCGTGGGGTTTCTAGATGGAATATGCCAAGACCCAGGACTGTGATGCTTTTGCTCAGCACACACCTATGGTGGTTACAGACCCAAGCTGAAAAGGCGGGCTGTGAGTGCCACACAAACTTATATTAATGAGGTAGAGGAAGCTCTGGACAAGATGCTCCTTTTCCACTCTCTGTTTGTCTAGATAAAACCCTCTCAACTATCTTTGCTGCAGTTTCCCATGTATAAAATAGAGTCGAGAACAGAAGGTATGGGATAGACAATGATGTTATCAGCTTCCTGTGAGGGCAAATTGGCACTTTTTTTGGATGTAAGTATTATAGTATGGAACTGGGGAGTCCAGACAAATACATGTTATTGTATCAAGGCCTTCCTTGCATCTGGCATTTCCAAAATATGCCTTTCTCTGGCAAGAAATTTTATCTGGGAAGAATTTTAAGGCAATCATCCTTTTTCTAGGATTCCTGGACAAAGTTGTGTATGTCTGTGTGAATGCACACGCATAGACCAGCTGTATAGCTATCTGTACATACATTTCTATCTGTGAAGGGTGGCAACATGGTGCAGGATTCCACTGTTTATCACTTGATAGCACAGTGCCACCTGGGCAAGTGCCAAGTGGGTACCTGCCTCTAAGTTGACAAAGATACTGTATCTTATGGACCTTGGGAACTGAGGGGAATTTGCCTGGTCTTTCAGATCCTTCACCTACAGAAGTACCTGCTAATTAAGTGCCTCTTCTTCCACACTGCAGCAATTTTCTCAGCTCATAAGTGAAGATTATATTTGTCTGGAACTTGCAGTTTTGCTTTGTGTCTCAGTGGTTTATTGTCACTTACTTACACTTTAACCATTTACCTATAACTTTAGTGAAATATCAGATACTAAAAACATCCAAAGAGATCAGCCATTCTGTTACATTGAACAAAAGCCACATTTTGTCATTTGAAGACATTACTGGTAGAGATTTCTTTTTTAACCTACTGTGCTGTTTAACGAGCAATACTTTCTTAAAAAGGGTCTATCCATATGAATTACACATCTGTATCTGAAGTTCCACTGTATAAGATTTAAATGCAGTATTAATTGACTTGATCTTTTGCATTGTGCTCTCAGGTTCGTATTTTTACCTATCTGATTGGAAGAGAAGCTGCCTTTGCTGATAACCTGAAGTGGATGGCATGTGCTAATAAAGGTTAGTTAACCTTCAACAGTGAAAGCCTTGTTTTCAAAACCCTGTTACTGAGCCTTCCTGCATACCCGACCCTTCTACAGATAGATACAGTATCACCAACAACTAATCAGAGAGGATGGGTTGTTTTCTTCCAGGAAAGGAAAAGACTCACTTGCTCGTAGCATACAATTAGAAAATATTTAAAAAAAAACAAATTAAAAAAAAAGGCAAACAAACACACAACGACGACAACAACAACAACAACCCACAAAAAATTAAATGTATTTTCTACAAAGCTTTTAAAATTTGTGATTTTAAATTTTTGTTCCAAGAACAAACTTTAATTTCAATGCATTACTTCCACTCTAGCTGTTATTACTCAGAGGCAGTTTGTTTCCTAGAAACACTGGATACAAATTCAGGTAAGTTAGCCATGGTATATAAAATACCAGACATCCTGTCCCTTGAGAAACTCACAGTGTAATTGAAAAAAACAGGTTATATTCTTTAAGGAAGGAGCATTAAGACATGTAAAATGCTGAGATGCTAAAGTAAAAGGACTGACTAAAATAAGTAAGAGCAATTTGTTACAAAAAAAAACCTCAAAAAAAAAAAAAAAAAAAGCCCAACAAACAAAACACTAACTAATCTTCAGGTTTTCCTTTTCCTTTCCTCTTGGAGAAAAACTGTCCTTTTTTTTCCTTTGTGCCACAGTACACTATGATGAATTTCATCAGGTGCTATCCATTTAGTCATTATTTCCTTAACTACTGTTATGTCCAGCTGATAGAAATTACCCAGTTTGAAGTCTTGTCTTAATGAGCTAATATTACACTATAATTTAGTTTAAATAATAGTACAAGAATCCTTTGAAGCATCTTTTTTGAAGAAAATTTAATCAACAAAATCTTTTGGTTTTTCAGTCCAGCTCTACAGATTCATAAGGATCTAAGTATGGCAACTCAGAAATTAGGACCAGGCAGTACAGACTGCCTTAGCAGATCATCTGGTCCATGTCTTCCTTATTCCCAGAGGGGAAAAAGTGGTCACCTTTGTCATTCTTCAGGACTACTTTTGTTCTTTTCAGAGCCATGCAGTCAGAATCTTACTGATATGAATCAATTACACAGATTAATGAGTGTTTCCTCTATGATTTTTTTTCCCCTGTCAGTTTAATAGTTATAATACCTGCTCACTGATAGCTTACAATGCAAAAAATCAGCTACTACTAATCAGTAATTAAATACAAAAGTATCTATGGCTTTGAAAATCAGTTGGAAACAGTCAGTCGCTATGCCACACAGTATGGATTTAGGTCTTTTTCTTACAGTTTTCAGCTACAGCTTGTCCATTTTTTATTAGTGAAATGAAGGATTACAGCACAACAGATGAGGAGTGTAGTAAAGGTGGTTTAAAGATTGGCTGAATGGCTGGACTGCAGTTTACTACTAGCATGAGTGGGCCACAGTATGCTGTTGTCACTGAAGGTCAGTGACCTTAAAATCAGTTTTCCTTGAAGTGATTTTCCCCTTGGAAGAGCAACATAGATGAAGGCTGTTTTAAGGATTTCCAGCTGACTGCACTGTGGACAGCAGTCCTTTCCTTCAGAATGCGTCACAGGGGAAACTCATACCACATTGCAAAATGGCTTTAGCTTCTAGATTCTGATGGGGAAACCTTGAAAAATCCCAAGCATGTCTTTCTGTCACATTTTTCTATATAAGTAGAGCATATCTAGAGGGAGTTGGCTTAATGAAGCAAAGCACTAAACCATTTTAAATACATTAAAACATTCAAGAGCCCCAAAGTCCCTTTAGAGCGGTTTGTGAAATTTGTAGTGATTTACTCTTCTGTATCATAAGCAAGTGCAAGGAAAGGAAAAGAATAAAGATTTGCGAAGATTCTGAAGTGAACAACAGTAAAAGTTTTCTAGTGCTTACTTTGCACGTGCTAGATTTTAAAGTAAGTAGGCAGTACGTTTCCTCAGCAGTCTCTTCCAGCAGAAATCTATAAAGATAAAGATGGGAGTTAAAACATTACTAACAAACCAGCCAGGATTATTTTTTTTCCTAGTGAAATTCTCTAGTATTCTCATTAGTAATTTGACAGCCTTTGTTATTTTTTATTTATTTATTTTTTTTTTTTTAATTATGGATGACCACTGTGGCTGGTATATTCTAAAATGGACAAAGAAAAGGATTCATCAGTACAAAGGAGCATACACTAAGAAAGCAATGCAGAGAAAAATGCTTGGCATATTGGAGGCCTGATAGTGGCTCTTTAACTGCCAGCAGAGGACAGATTAGCCCTGAGGCAAACTGTGCCCCAGCTGTAGTGGTTTGTAGACTATTGTATTATCAGAGAAGGGCAGCATACAAGAAGCTTCAGTCACATCCATTCCCATTATTAGCATGACCTCAGCACCTCATGCACTGTGGGCTCTTGGGGGGCAGGCAGGCAGCCAGTAACAGAGACTGTTCACCTGCTTGAGAGGCCTCTGAGATGGGACTCATGGTGGATTCTCCCTGGGAGTTTTACAGCTGCAGCAGAACAATGAATTCCCTCCTTAGCCCCTAGCAGAGAGGATTTTCTAATTCTGAAATTTTATTAGTTGCAAGAATATTGTATCTATTTTGCACAGTGTCCAGAAAACAAGAAGTACTGCACTCCCTGTAAAAATCCACTGTAGGCATTTGAAAAGCTATGAGTCTAATGGCGAACAGTTCAGAGGAAAACAAGCCATCCAAACACCTTGCAAGGACTGTGTAATACAAAAAGGCAGCCCACTTGCACAGCATAAGTGTCTGTCTTTAACCACATTATTATACATATCTCACGACTGTCATTACCAAATCTCACCCATTTCCTTCACAATTTTTTTCCTGCTGGGGATGAAAAAATGAGTAGCGCTGACTGTAAGGGGCTTAAAGATGGCATAATTCACACACCAGGGAGCTGAGAAGCAGGTGTTAGAATGCAAAAACTTAAGCATGGGTTTGCTATTACTGCTTACATGGCCTCAGCAGCTGCGCTTAAGAACTTCAGAGTAAGTCTTTATCTGACCATTAAACCTTGGTATAGGAAGAATAAAGTTTTAAAATCCATGGGGTACCACCAGTCTCTAGATAAGAGATAAATTTAGCAGTGTAGAAAGCTAATTCTTGTGAGGTTTGTGTTTGTTACACAGAGCTACAATCATGTGAATCATCAAAGAGTATAAATATTAATTGAAAATGAACAAAGAAAATGTTACCTAATGCTGTCCCTAGCTATAATATAGGAACTTTTGGTAGAGTTTTCTCATTAGAAGATTGAAAAATAAACATGAGAATGGCATTAAAAATACGGGAAATATGATTCACATTGCTTTAACAATTCCCTTTTTTTAAAAAAGAAAGCTAAAATATAAGGAAAACAACTTTTTGTAGACACAAAGGAAATAGACAAACCATAAATTCACAGAATATAGGTGACTGTTCATGTTACATGACTTATGGAAACTAAAATCATTGTAGACTTTTCTGATCTGAGCTAGAAAAGCACAAACTATACTTAGGAGGGTAATCAGACAAAAGCTTCAATGTAAGGAAGGAGCTCGTCCCAGAAATTACAAATGAAAACAATCCTGAGATTGCATTATAAAAATGCTAGAGAGAATATTTATAGTTATGTCTTATGACACTGTCTTCCTTTAAGTCTTCTTTTACATATCTTTAACAGCAATTTTTACATTTCATTAAACTCGCTTACTTGAAGCAACTTGGTTAAAAAGAATAGTTTCTAACACTCTTTAAACTTTTCATCTGCTGCAGCTTCAGATATAAATAAATCTATGAATCACAGATATGGTTATAAAGATAGGATTTTTTCACCTAATCCTTTTAATTCCACCTGCTAATCTTTACTTTTTTAACTGTCATATTCACTGGGCAAAGGAGCACTGTATGATTAGCCTGCAACTACATGCATGCTAGTCTACTGCATGTGCTGATTTACCATCTAACTGCTTCCAGATAGGTTGCTCAATGTCACTCCTTTCAATCTTGGAATAGTCACAAATTTTCACTTGTCTTTGAGACATTTATTTCTTTGCAAAATTTATATGGAATTGATTCAGACTTACCTCTTTTAGTCTTAGGAAATTAGGCTAAATACTATTTATTCTTGTGCAGTTTGGAGATATGCTTTGCAAGTACTAAAACAAGAAACTAATGTCTTTAGCATGCTGCCTAGAGAGTTCTGTGTAAGTTGTGATATTACAGCATGCATTCTCAGAAACACTACAGAGAGAAATAGGTAATGTAGTGCACATCCATATGAAGAATACTTATAAGGGCTCAAGTATGTGTGTGTGTTCTTATTGGCTGTACTTGGTCCAGATGGATCTTTTCCCTTGAAAGGAAAAGAAGAAAAAAAGATAAAAAGATAATTCAGCCTTATCAGTGTCTTGTACCGTGTCCAAACCCATACGGCACAACACTGAGCTATTTCAGATTGGGTTCTGTTTTCTGATTTGTTTTGGTTTTTTTATTTTTTTTTTTAGTAATATGTCTAAATTTTTTCATTTGAAAAACTGACATAAAAATGTTTCAGGAGGCAATCAGAACTCATGCTCATTTTCCAGCAAATTATTCTTTATCTCAAAGGTACTTTACAGGCTGTGATTAAAGAATTTTCTAGGCATAGATGCCCAGGAGTTTCTTAAATGAGTCTTTAAGCCTTTGATTTTAATGAAGTATGACAATAAAAAGTGTTAAGTAATTGTGATTTAAGCTTGTACGGGTGAGAAAATACTGCTTGATTTAAAAAGACCTTTCTATCACCTTAGCTACAAGACAAATTTTTTCAAGTAGTTAATCTCCTCTGACTTTTCAGACATTATTATACTCATATATATATTGTGCAGGTGTCCTGTTGTTCACTGTACACTAATCAGTGAAAGCAGATCTCTGCTCCAACTGTAATTTTGCACAGTGATAGAAGTGCAAGTACTGGCATAGCATGCACTGAAAAGTACATGAGCTCAACACAAGCAGTATTGGAGTAGTGATAGAATCATAGAATCATAGAATAGTTAGGGTTGGAAAGGACCTTAAGATCATCTAGTTCCATCAGGACCATCAGTTCCCTGCCCTGGGCAGGGATGCCTCACAGTAGACCATTCCACCCAAGATTCTGTCCAACCTGGCATTGAACACTGACGGAGACGGAGCATTTGTCACTTTATTGGGGAACCTGCTCCAGGGCCTCACCACCCTCACAGTAAAGAACTTCTTATATCTAACCTTAGCTACCCCTCTTTAAGTTTGAACTCATTACCCTTGTCCTACAAGTCCTACAGTCCCTGACAAAGAGAAGATCATGTAGAAAACACTGAATCAAAACAATGACTAAGTCTGCTCTTTAAGGACAGCTCAAAACTTGTCCGTGGGCACAACTGAAATTATGTGGGTGGTAAAAGGAGAAAAGGGGAGATGAACATATGAGTAGGTCGCCTGCTCTAAATCTCCTACAGAGGAATGAGCAGAGTTCATGTGCTCTTCCCTTTAGTGTCTTAGCCTTCCCTTATGGCCATTGTACACTAGCCTAAGATAGAGATGGAAAGGCAAAAGGCCAATTAGTCAATCTGTGCTTCTGTTTATTTTTTTCTGATTTCTGAGTGTCCTGTAGTCTTGAGTATGTAACTTGAGGGTTGTGAACTGTGCTGAATATGGCCTCCGAATACTGGCTCTCTTCTAAGCTTTCTGGAATGAGACATACCAAAATTCAGGCACTAAAACTGCTTTAGAAAAATGTAGGCCATCACCTGTAAAATGAGTTATCCACACAGTATTTTGAATCCTTGATTAAAAGCATTATAAAACACAGTGTGTTTCTGTACAAACATACATATATGTGTATACATATATATGAAACTTATGAAGGTCTCTATGTGAATAATATTAGGAAATAATCATATTTTGACTATGTATTGACATTAACCCCAAATTAAAAAGAGCAGGTAGTGAAGTGACCCTTATTACTCACAGGAGGGAGAAATGCTTACTTTGACTTGGGAGACTCAGCAGTCCCAAAACTGGAACAGGCATCATTTCAGAAAGAGTAATATATAATTTGCTTTTTTCCTGTAAGTGTTCTAAGCCAATAATTCATTGTATATTGGTACATTATAATTTTATTTTTCCCACCATATACATATAATTCTGCTTTCTCAAGTACATATTTCCTAATTAAGCGTAATGTCAGTTGTTTTACTCTATGGCTGAAAGAGCTTTCAGAACCTTAGACAAAAAAAATATCTCTCTTCTGAAGCAAGAATTAAAACTTGATAGGATATGTAGCAGTCAGCCAACATCCTCACACAAGTATATTCTTAATGGAAAAAAAAAAAAATCAAATTAAATTCCTTAAGCAGGATATTGACTATTTGAACAGTATAAATACTATACTATATTTATGAATCCTATATGAGGAATATTTGAGATCATAGTACAATCAAATTAGCTTTGCAGAAAAAACCCGTGACCTATGCTTTTTCTTATGAAGTTGAAATATGCACTAAGCTAATACTGAGACTCATTTCATCTGCTATAAAGGCTATTCTTACGCTGTCTTAATTCATACATAGAGAAATGTATAAAGAAATATCAGTTTTGTACTGCATGTATGATGGGCAGGTGTACTGAATGAGAAAGTTCTAACATTCAGACTACAAAGCACCCTTTCAATCTTGCCAAAATTGGCCTTGTCTACAATAAGCAAGGCTCAAAAGCTCTTTGCAGTTGTCATGCTTTCTGCAGAAACTTAATATTCCAGCTCCACAGAAGTTGTGATCCTGTCAAATGACTAAAATTGTAGCAAGGCCTCTTTCATGTAAATTATATCTTGGTCTTTCCTCATTAAAGTATAGGAAGTGATGCATTTAAATACATCCTGATGAAACTATGACCTTGAAATTTATCAGAAATTTGCATGATGTGGGCTTCAGATGTCAAGTTTGTGATGTATGAAGATACTTAACATCTAAGCACTGAAAAGGAAGCAGTGATAGCCCAAACAGCTGTGGCCTATGCTGTTTTTGATGCTGCCAGGTTGCAGGAGATGCTTTAAAGGATTAACAAAGCTGTGATCACTAAGGCAAGCAATTCCAACTGTAGTCTACATTTTCTGTGATCTTACATTTGTAAATAGCATATTACTATTGTTTGATGCTTAGTCACATTCTGTAAAGATGATGGGCACTTTAGAGCGTATGTGACTACTCTTTTGATACTGTAGACCTAATCTCTAATGTTTCTTGAAACTGGACAAACAGGATGAGACGTTGTTGGACAAAGTCAGTACCAGTTCTAACTTTTCAAGCATGTGGCATTTACCCCATCTTCACCTTATCCCCACCTTCTTTACCATTAAACAACGAAAGTTTACTGGAAATAAAGCACTTAGGACAGTACTGTTTGAGACTGCTTTATATGAACCATTCCTTTTTTGCATCTCATTTTTGGAAATAATCAAGCAGAAATCAGACCTAAACCACATCATACTCCTTGTTGCAATCTTTCTTATTTTGTCCTATCTGGTTTATAAGCCTGAATTGTGTGTTTTCACAGGATTTTTTACTCAGATCTCTACCTTAGCTGATGTTCAAGAGAATGTCATGGAATATCTCCATGTTCTTAGCCGACCAAAGGTTATTGACCAAGAGCATGACGTAGTATGGACTGAAGCATATATTGACAGCACTGTAAGTCTGCACCATAAAGCATTTAATTTAGGCTTACTGCATATGATGAGGAATTGGGAGCAAAACAAGATTGGTTATAGAAACACTAGCTGTGCATCTTATTTCTGTTGCTTGAATGTGCTAATTCAGTGTTGATATCTCCATATTACAAGTATAAAAGTGAAATTACCGAGCTTTACCAGATATTTATACATTGTAAATCACATAAAAAATGAAGCAAACATGAGTACAGCATTATTTTACAATTTATGACCTCCAAATGTATATTAAATAATAAAAAAATGAGCATCAAACAGAAATTTATTAGATTGAGAAACCATTTTTTCCTACATGGTTTAAAACACGGCAATGAATATGACAACATAAAAGTATAGACTGGCAAGCATTGGTACTTTTAGTATACAAATGTGGGTCAATATTTAGGGGACAACTGTGATGTCTTTGGGAAGAATGAGAAGATTATACCTTTTGAAGTGAATTGGATGTGTGATATGCTAACTAAATGATCGTAAGTGTCCAATCTGACATCCTTGTAAAAAAGTAGAGTTGAATAAGACCTTTCTGTTATGCAGTGACTGAGCACTCTGGATACTCTGTATTATTAGTGATAAATTATCAGATTTGCAGATAAAGATCGTTCATTTCCATGGGATGGTCTGAAATAGCTTTTTTTATCTATTTTCTTTTTCTTATTATTTTTATTTTGATCCAATTAAAATATTTTAATTTACATATTATTCCTTGAACAAGAGTTTGTAGCAAATATCTGTCATTTAGCACAAGTGATGCCAAGAATTCAGTATAATGAATAGAAGAAAATAGATGGCAAGTGGCAAAGCTGTTTTCTTTTTTTTTTTTTTTTTCTTTTACATTTTTACTTTCATGAAGATGGGGCAAGGTTGGAGAATATCACCAGCTTCATTTTAATATGGGGGTATGTGTGTGTTTGTGGTGACTTTTGTTTTATTTTGAGTCTATAATGCATCTAGATGGATTAGCTTTAAGTAAATACAAAAATATTCTAGGACAAAAATGCACACTGGGAATAGTTTTGTCTCATTTTCACATTTGCTTAGGTCTTTTCTATTCCTGGATAGAGTAATGTAAAATCAATAATAAAACTGCATTTACGAGGGAGAAACAGAAAGTTGCTTCGAAATACTGCTTTGGAGGCAATTTACTTAGCTTACTTTTATTTTTTTAAAGAACATATTAATTCATTTAAAGAACATATTAAGTCTTCTTCTTGTTCTCTTTCTTCTACTGAAACATGAGGATGAGGCAAACAGAAATCTCCTGTTATTGCTGTCCCTTCAGGGCGTTCCATGAAGTCAGGAGATGACTCGGAGAACCTACTTTTTGTCACTTCTTGGTTTATATGCTTGAAGTAATCAATGTGTGTATGTGTTGAAGTGAGTTTGTGTATTTGCTAGAGAGAGTAGCAGGAGGAGATCCATGTAAGTGGTTTCTCCTTGTCTTTTGCTTATGAAACTTGCATTGAAAGTGCTGCAAACAAAATCTTCATCCTTTCTTAACACCAAGTCCTCCCCTTCAGCTACCAACAAAGAACAAAGTTATGTTTCAGAATTAATTTCACACTTTACTCTCTTTTTCATCTGTTAATCGGTATTTCTATGGTCATTGCAGGGAGAAAAATATTTGGAGAAGTTAGTCTAATTTTTAGTGATTCTCCTGTAGGTTTTGGAAAAGCTAAGGAAAATGAACAGCTTAATGTTGTGTGAAATACTAAGTGAATACAGCAGGGGTGAGTAAATGCAAGTGAACTTAAAAACACTAGAGG
Organism: Psilopsiagon aymara; assembly: GCA_024733675.1. Classification (NCBI taxonomy): domain Eukaryota; kingdom Metazoa; phylum Chordata; class Aves; order Psittaciformes; family Psittacidae; genus Psilopsiagon; species Psilopsiagon aymara. The sequence goes on along the minus strand of JANRGW010030368.1, from coordinate 9,994 downwards.
GAGTGTAGAGAAGGAATCTTTAGAAAACAGGAAAATAAAAAACAGTGGAGCTGCTATATTATTGCATAAAGGAACTGTTTAAATCCCAACAAAAACTGGTTTGGTGCAATAAAAATACTTCCAGGTTCTTTTACTTCTCAGTCTCTTGAGTAAGGCTAATTAATGTCACTATGCACACTTATATGGGTATGTGTATATATATATATACACATATGTATATATGTGCAGTCATAAGCATACTCGCATGCAGACACATATTTTTAAGTGTCTGGAAAATCCACTCAGGACCCTAATGGGTTGGATGCTATTAGAAGAGATTTAAAAGTGGAATTCTGCACTCTGCTTGGTTTCAAACTACCTTTCTCCTCCATCGCTCAAAATACCTCATAGACAGGGGAACAGTATAAATTAGGGTAGGAGTGATGCTTTCAGACAGATTCCCATGCCATCTCTAGTGTCTTGGCATTGAAAGTGGAATCTTAATAATTGTCTCCATCCCAGAACCTGCTGATTTTCACACACAGTTTGTGTCCCTTCTCCTCCTTTGCTGCTGCTTGGACCTTGACAAGCTAGAAATAGTAACATATTTCAGCTTAAATGTTCTTATCATCCAGCTATGTCAGAACAGCCATGGCTAGATTCTCAGGGCTGTATATACATGGTTGTAATCAGCATCTCTGTGCCCTAACAGCATGCAGTATACTTCTCCATTCCCTTCTTGCCAAGTATCAGACCTAATTGGCCAGCTGTGCTGTTTCTGAGTAAGCAACATCAAGCTGGATACTAGGATACAGACAGAAAGAAGCTGGATGGTAAATGTGTTAGGACACAAAACATTCCCCCTGATGCCCCAGCCTGTTTTCATCCAAAATTTGTCCAGGACAAAGTAATCTGTGAAAGCCAGAGGTCAGGTCATTTAGGTGTTTGATGTCATTTAGGAATATTCCCAGAAGAATTTTGCTACTAAAACAAGACATGTAATTCCTGCATCTGTTCACTTTTCCTGTAAGAGGATGTCTGCAGAATGTTTCTGCAGTACCTCTTCAGCCTACCTTTGACTTTCAGAGGGGCTTCACTTGCTGTTAGAAAAAAGTATGGCATTTATAGAATTGGAAATCCCTGGTCAGATATCATATGAAGAAAATTTGACATGGAGAAACTTGGATGTATGTCAGATCTGTGTTGCCTTTGACACTGTCAGGATCTGAGAGCTGAGATAATTATGACGCAAAAGAGACTAGGCCTTACTGGGTGACTGCTTCCCAGGCAGCTGAACTGGCTTCCTTTTTTCTGCCCCTAGACTTTGTTCTCTCACTAATGTTTCCTGACTTTTTCTAGAGGTAACCAGCCAGATCCTAGGGTCAGGTTTAGTTACCTTCCACCAGAAAAGTGTGTGAGGAGCTGAGGGAGAGAGGAGGAATTGCCTCGCCATCAGAAAATCCAAGTGAAGTAGTGCATAGAGATAGTCTATTGGGATTATGGATAAAGCTCAGAAGCCGTTAATTCATTCTTATGGTAACATCTGGAAATAGAGAAACATTACTTTTTGCTGCAGGAAATAAGGAAAAAAGACTGGACTGGCGCCTGAGTTCCAATTGTTTAAAAAATTGTGATTGCGAATTTGTTTATCGGGGTGTGTAATTTAACCTACTTAGACTTTTGTTGACTCCCTGGTGTAATTTGTTTCTCATAAGTGTACCTGGATATATTCTCTAGATCTAATGCATCACTGAGTTCATCTCCTTCAGGCTGTTAGTTTCAAGCTGTGAAGCAGATTCAGGCATACTTTACCATGGTGGCTTTGTTCAGTTTCTAACTGGAGTATTTCTTTGCCTAAAAAGAGCAAATTATTACTTAATTATTTTACATATTTAATATTATGAGATGACTGTCTTGTGCAGCAGAATTTATTTGTTAAAAAAACAGCATTCTGAGTCATTACAGGTCATGATTTCCCATAATATGAATGGTGAATGGCTTTTACTCTTTCTACTTTTCTTCAGTGTTAAAGTACTATATGTTGATTTTTCATTTGCATTATCCCCACCTTCTCATAGACATACATTAAATTAGGGATTTTAGTTTAGTTCTACAATTGTTGTTAAAATAATATACACCCTTTTTTTTTTTTTTTTTTTAAGTAGGCATATTTTGAAATATTTTCTGACCAAGAGGCTGATACTATGCTAGTAAGGTAACCTGTCCGAGACCCCATTAATCCTCATGGAGGGCAGTAAATTGAGGTAGCTCCACTGAGATAAGACTAACTATTTCAGACATGTTTACAATGGATATTGCAGTCATAGTATTGCATAAATGACAAAATTTCAATTTATTAATTTTCATCCTTAAAAATAATCAAGTGCTATGTATGCATGCTTTTTACTCTGTTTTGGGTTCTTTGCAGAAATTTGGTATGAAGTATAGGAAGTTCATGTTTCTCAGATAGCTGTCACATCAGAATCTAAATGTTTTAAGTATGGAAATTTAGATTCTGGGATGCAGTTCTTTTTCAAGGGATGAATTCTGAGCCAGTTCTCGAGACGGAAGGGAAGCTGTATTTGTGAAGTCTGTGTATAATGTAGAGATATAACAAAGTCCTATGGACTGAAAGCCATTATGCTGGCATTTTTTTCTATCCAGGAGTTTCTGGCAAGCTATAACAATGCTGTTGCTTAGTGCTTCTTCCATTCACACAGATTTCTTTGTGTTCAATGCACAGAAGAGCTTTTATGAAGTAATAAAATTTAAATAGTACCCTGTTTCTGCTAGCTTCTATTCCCAGAGATATCTTCAGATACTTTTGGTGGCACAAATTAATTGTGCTATTATAATAAGTGGGTGTAATTAACATTTTTATCACAGTAAAAGGTTTCCTGGGCCTCTACTTCAAAACTAACTTCTATATTGTAGTACTGGTATCCATTAAAATGTATCAGAGTTTTCAGAATGTTCATGTATGTCTACGGCAAGTAAATATTGGCAATCACTGCAGAACTGAATGTCAGGAAATGCCATTAATCAGCAGCTGTGAAAAGAAAATCTGTGTTGTTTTTTTCCCAATTCCACGTTGAACTTGGTTATATGCTGTTACCCTCCCTTGTCGCCAACATCTCTTAATTTCTAATAATTCACAGCTCTTTACCAAAGAACGTCATCACCACTGAGTATGAGGTTCCCATGAGAATTTCCTTTCCTTGCCTTGATACTTGAGTGAGTTGGGTTAGGGAAGGAAAATCTTATGCATGTATATCAGGCCTTCTGTCAGGTACGTTTGTTCTTAAAAAAAGGTTCTTCAGGTTCTGCTTTTTCTCCTGTAGATCTGCAGTGGTCTTTTGGAGACTCTGATATGGGAGAAAAAGTAAAAAGTAGCTCAGGGAATACTTTCTTATCAGCACCTTAGTTGGGATCAGTTTTTCTGGGAAAATATAACAGCTCTGACCATTTAATCTTTTCAGAAGCTTCTATACGAGCATGACTGCAGTTCGAAGTTGCAGACCATCTGGTCCAGCAATTATGGTCTGCTCTATTTGCACTGGGATCTTATAGCTCTGGAACAGTGTTTCTAAAAATAACAATAGTGATCAATGCAACTATTTGCACTCACAGTAAAAAAAGATTGTGCGCATATTTATGCATAGGTGGATATCTCTTTATGCTGATGATTAGCAGGCTGTGTAATTCTTCATTGGCAGGCCTTTAAGGCATGACTTCTATGCAATATGTAGCCCAAAGTTTCCAGTTGCCATAATAAAATATTGTAATTTTCTCCTAAACAGTTCTAATCTGTTTGTTTTACTGCTGGATCTAGAATAAATGAATTACCATTAACTGTTTCAAATTCTGTGAGATCTGTGTCAGCTGTCAAAACATAATGAGTGCTCAAGAATGAATAAACCTCTCAACTGAATAGAATTAATGCAGTCATTATCTTTCAGATGCAGCACAAAATAACAATGGATGTTCTTTTTTGTTAGAAAATACACGTTTGATTTACTTATGTTAGGCAGCCGGGTGCTAATCAGTGCAAGGAATGCTGTCCCACTTAAATCTGAGCTTAGAGCCCTTGCTCACACACCAGTGCAAGAGTCATGGTGCAGTGTGTCCAAATAAAACACACAAATTGAGACCCCTGAAATGAAAACTGGGACATGCAAAATAAAATAAAGTCCATAATGACCTAGCGAGAATATGGATACTTCAAGAATGACTGTGCATTGTTCCATGGAAACACAGCCTATACAAATAAGGACATGCATAAGCATAAGATAGCACCTATGCATATGTATGTACGTGTGTCTATATATATATATCTGTGTGCCTTTCAATTTTTGAAATAAACTGCTTTGTTTGATAAATTACATGTTTGCTTTAATCCACTGCTAATGCTGGAACTTACGTTATTAGGGCAATTTTCAGTGACGGCATTAAGCAAAGACTATTACTACAGAGAGCTAACTGCTAGTTGTCAAAGTCACTAGAAAAAATGTTGGAAGGAAACAGCAATATTTATTTCAATGAATTAACACTTTTCACGTGTATTACTGTTTATGGTATTTACACTGTAAAATGGTATATGTGATACATCAAAAAGATGTTTAAAATATCAAAACCAAACCTCCTTCTGTTAAAGAGGAATATAAAATTTCCTGCTTGGGATGTGGAACATCAAATGTCATCTGTATTATATGGCACTGAGAAAACTGATTCTGTTTGGACCTCTATTTCATAGCAGATGGGTTCATTAAATTTAATAGCCTCCAGAGCCTTTAGAAACTGTTAAAAACATGTGGAACATGCTGAGACACTTCACTTCTCACCCCACAGTCATTATAACTTTGGCACAGACTATAAATATTACAGTATTTTATTTCCATTGAAACAGATTACTATTACAATTATTTTTGTAGTGTATATTTACATGAGAAAGGCAGAATGCAAATTGTACTTTTTCAAACTTTGAGATATGCAGTTGATTTCTTTAAATGCATTTTACAGTTCTTTGCACTTGAAGGTTTTGATATAGAACTTATTTATGTCTTCTTCCTGCAACATCAGCAAGCAGCTGTAATGCCACAGTAAAGCTAGGTCTTAAGCTGCTCTGCTCCCAGGGTGGTGCAAATAAGACAAGCATTATGTTAAGCCATAGAAGGGAAGTCAGAGCAGTGTTACATCTCAGCTTTTAAGCTGCATGTTGATTCTTTCTTCTAGCATTTCATATGATATGTTAACTACAGTTTGACCTTAGTCTCTTTCATCTTTCATCACTGGAGCGCTGAGAGGTTAAATATCTAATTTCAATTCGTGGTAGTTCCTAGAGAAACATTGCTTTAAGTAGAGTAAAAACTCGCCTCTTTTTGAAATGTTTTCGGAATTTGATAGCTAAGGGAATATTTTAGTGCTATTTAATTTTTTACTTTTAATGATGTTTCAAAGGAGAAAAGAGAAGTTTTGCCACGTTTAAGTGCTTTGACATGTGTCTAACATTCTTCCACCTCTCATTTACATGTTCTGTTGTTTAAATTACTGGTTTCACAAACTGTGTCATATTTGATCACAATTTTTCCAAAAGATTACCCAGTTTCCCAATAAACATATCAGCTTGTTCTTGTTCAATATAATTATCAGTAACGCTCTTCTGTTTCCATTTCCTTACCTGCAAAATGCTTTTATCCATACTGTCTTTTACTGTTTTCTAAGGTCAATCTTGGTTTTAGGTTGTACAGACCATTTTAATGCAGATTTCCCCCTTCTTTGCATCACTGACTTCAACTCCAATTTTGTCATTTAGCATTGTTGGTATTATTATCAAGACCTGCTAATTTTAATAAACCACTGAAGTCCTACCAGGGTAGATGCATGATGACAGGACTGAATAAGGATACCTTCCTTATATAATTTACGTTCAAAGTAATAGGTAAGAATCACCAGTCGCTGAGAAAGGGCGGAGGGTGTAAGGATATTGTAAGACATTCTAGGTCAACACTAACAAATTGTCAGTGTATGAGATCTCAAGTACAAGAGTTAGTATACACATATCCAAGTCTTTCAAATTGTAGTGTCCATTTCTACAGGATTCCTACACAATTTCTCTTTGTGGGAATTAAGGCCTTAAGAGTCACGGACTTTTGCTTGTGTGTGGTTAAACATAATTTCATGGAAGTATTTGGGCAATCCAGTATTTACAGTTATAATTGTGTTTCAAAGTAGTTACATTTCCAAAGCACATTCTGTGGATAAATTTTGGAAATAGGAACATTCAGTAAACTTTGAATGTTAAAGAAATACATTTTGCTGTTCTGAAAGCTGTCAGGTGCAACAAGAGTTTTTTAGGACTTTGTAGTGAATTTTTAAGCTTTCCTTCCCTGCTTCTGCTGTAGACATGGTGTGTCTTGTGACATGATTGTTTTGCACCAAATTACTGTTTCTTCTTACAATAATAGAATTGTTTAGGTTGGAAAAGACCTTTAAGATTATCAGCTCCAACCATTAATCCAGCACTGCCAAGTCCACCACAAAACTATGCCCCTAAGTGCCACATCTGACATCTTTTAAATACCTTCAGGGATGGTGACTCCACCCCTTCCCTGTGTAAGCTGTTCCAATGCTTGTCAACCCTTTCAGTCCAGAAAATTTTCACAATATGCAATCTAAACCTCCCCTGGTGCAACTTGAGTCCATTACCTATTGTCCAGTTACTTGTTACTTGGGAGAAGAGATCAACCCCCCCCCTGACTACAACCTTCTTTCAGGCAGATTGATAAGGCCCCCCAGAGGCTCCTTTTCTCTAGCCTAAAAAAGCCCAGTTCTCTCAGCTGCTCCTCATCAGACTTGTATTTCACTAGCTTCATCATCCTTCTCTGGATGTACTCCAGCACCTCAAAGACTTTCTTGTAGTGAGGGGCCCAAAACTGAACACAGTATTCAAGGTGCAGCCTCACTAGTGCTGAATATAGGGGAACAATCACTTACCTGGTCCTGCTGGCCACACTGTTGCTGATACAGGCCAGGATGCCATTGGTATCTTGGCTGCCTGAGCACACGCTGGCTCATGTTCAGTGGCATCAATCAGCACTCCCAGGTCCTTTTCTGCCAAGCAGCTTTTCAACCACTCTTCCCCAAGCCTGTAGTGTTGTATGGGTTTACTATGGCCCAGATGCAGGACCCAGCACTGAGTTTTGTTGAATCTCATACAATTGGCTTTGGTCCATTGGCCCAGCCTGTCCAGATCTCTCTACAGAGCCTTCCTTCCACCCAACTTGGTGTTGTCAGCAAACTTATTGGCAGTCAGTTTGCTCATCCAGATCATTCATAAAGATATTAAACAGAACTTGCTCCAACACTGAGCCCTGGGGAGCACCACTTGTGATAGGCCACTGTCTGGATTTAAATCCATTCATCCCCATTCTTTGGGCTTGGCCATCCACCTAGTTTTTTACCCTGAGAACAGTATACCCATCCAAGCCATGAGCAGCCAGTTTCTGCAGGAGAATGCTGTGGGAAATGGTGTCAAAAGCTTTACTAAAGTCTAAGTAGACAACATCCATGGCCTTTGCTTCATCCAATAAGTGGGTTACCTTATCATAGGAGAACAGGTTAGTTGAGCAGGACCTGCCTTTCATGAATTCAACCAGGACCTTTCCAGCTAGAGAAGACTGCTGAAAAATAATTGAAAGTGGATTCTTATAAGAAAACTTATTGGATATATGCTAAAAGGAATTCATAAAATTACAAATGTCAGTAGGTTTCCCCCCTGGAAGCTCTTCTACCAGTTGCTACATACAATTTATAGAGAATTGTTCTGCCATTGAACTTGATTAACATGAATATTCATGCCAGAGGGTATTGGTCTCATTTGCAGACACCTGCAAATGAGAGAGCAGCCTGGGACCATTTCCTGCTGTGGTCTGCCAATGGCATACAGTGCATTTAGGCCAGAGGAGAGAAAATGCTTTCATTTCCAGCTTCTTTCACTTGAAATTTTCTGTTTCTGTTTGCGACACAGAAATAAAATCAAAAGTTGATAAGTAACTAGAGGGAGAATTTGTTTCTAGATCTCTATATGCCACGGTTTGTCTGACATTTAGGAGGATATGTCTGTTCTCAGTGAAAATAACTACTTCAAGACATTCACAGCTGATAGCTGTTCGTCTGTCTTTGATCTTATTGCCTCCATTCTGAGTGAAATTGAGTTAATTATAAGGAAATGGAAGCTATTTTGTCAGATGCATTGCCTTTTCTTTCTCTGCTTTTGTCTTTAGTTTTAACACAACATTTTTTAAAGTAAATGACAATATAGGAAATCAATGAATTTAGTATAATGTTCTAAATTCCACCCTTTGATCTCATATGTCATTCTTCAACTTTCTGGAAGGAACAGGGCAGTGCAGTACAATATAATTTATCTGCACTGCTGGACTGAAAACATCAAATAATAATAAAGACTTCTAAATTATTGCTGCCATTCAAGTTTTGCTGCAGCGGCAGAATTTACTGCAAAAAGAAAATGTAGAAGAGAGAATAAATGGAAATAATCTTCTGTCTATTCTGTCTTCTTGGATTAAAGCCTTAAAGCCACAAAAATTTAGGAGTTACAGTGAACAGCAAGTTCCCTTTGAAAAACCGTTTGAATCTTTTCATTTACTAGTTGTGATTAATCTGCCTTTCTGCTGCTTTCTAGTGCCCTTGATCTATTATCATATCTGTTTTCTTCTCTCAGAAAAGGAAATTGTGCTAAAATTTTGTGCCTGCCTTCTTGTTTTAAAATGCATCCCCTACTATTTATCAGCTCAGATAATCTTATCAGCATATGATATCTATCTCATTATGCCCTCCAGAATACTGGTCCTTTCAGTGCAGCATGGGCCATTGTTTACTGACATAACCTTTGAGGTATTTTGTGCTACCTAAATACAAAATCTGTACAAGGATTTTGCTTATTCTGAAATGATAAATAGGAAAAAAAAGAATAAAGTATTTATTGTTAATATATTTGCTAAATAACTGTTAAAGCAGGTTGTTCCATCTATAAAAGGTTCATTTTTTTCTAACAGAAAGTATTCCAGCACTTAAAGGCCTGTACTGGTTCCAGTCTTTAATCAGAATTCTAAAATAGACTAGTTCATTTCAAAATGTTTTTGGAAGGACTTCTTTCTAAGCAAGCAAGAGAGAGAAAGACTAAGTCCAGTTACTTACAGCCTCCTCTCCTCCAAACCTAGCTACATTTTTCTTTGCTTTGACATTCCTAGAATTTTTTGCATCACAGATTCATGTTCTTACAAGATTTAGCCCTCTAGTTATCCAGAGCAAAAAATTATTTTTATTGTGTGCAGCAGTCTTACTGATGGAATTCTCAGTGCTGTTTTTTTTTTTTTTTTTTCCCTATGACTGATTCTTTGTAGTTTGTTCTTGCATACTGAACTTCAGTTGGTTTAAGTCAATCCATACTTCCCCTATTTTTCCCTGTGATTGTGTTAAACATTCTACAGTAACTTTGCAAGTGCCCTGCTTTTATCCTGGTTATCAGCCCATGCTTCCCTTTTCAAATTACAGGTTTATCATCTTCGTCATGAAGCAAAAAATCAACAGCTTCAACAAAAAGAAGCTTAAATAAAGATAATGGGAAGCAAAGACATATTTAATTAAATATTGTAAATAGGTTCTGTCAGTCCACTCATGTCAGGACAGTTTTAAACAGAATACAAATCTTTTTATTATTAACCTTGTGTCCTCGATGCAAAATTATGTATAAACCATTTAATAGGTCAGTTTTGCCTCCATACCTGCATATAGTGTCCCCTGCAAGTAGGAAAATGCTTGCTTCTACAGGAAACTGCTGGATGTCAAGTAATTTACAATATGTTTCTCCATTTCATGTTTTGTGGTCACTGATCTTGACTTTTTACGTCTAATAGAGTAGGGGAGGATGCGGTGCGGAGCTCGGGGTGCAGAGAGCGCCCGCACTGCTCTGCTGAGGGGAGGGTGCGCCATGGGC
>JANRGW010030367.1:27177-52086 GCA_024733675.1 Psilopsiagon aymara | reverse complement strand
TTCAAACTTAAACAGGGGAAGTTTAGATTGGATATAAGGAGGAAGTTCTTTACTGTGAGGGTGGTGAGGCACTGGAACGGGTTGCCCAGGGAAGTTGTGAATGTTCCATCCCTGGCGGTGTTCAAGGCCAGGTTGGACAGTCTTGGGTGACATGGTTTAGTGTGAGGCGTCCCTGTCCCTGGCGGGGGGGCTGGAACTGGATGATCTTAATGTTCTTTCCAACCCTAACTATTCTATGATTCTATGAGTCTACTGCAGAAATAAGCAGTGTGTAATCTGTATATTTCTGTAGCTCACAAATAATAAACTGAAACACATTTGTGAACTTCTGCATGATGCAGGAAGTGTGTGGGATTGAGGCATTACCTTTTTATGTGTGCCAGTACTACGTATTCAGACACACTTAGCTCAAAAATGCATTTTAAAAAGTAATTTAACTTATAGCTCTATCTGGAGTCTTCTGTAAAGGCAGAGATAGCACAGGAAGGAAGGTACTATAAAATCAGAACATTCTGCCATACCTTTATAAAATATGGTGGAAGTTGCTTAACTAAGAGCTGAATATGGTCCACAACCACAATTTTGTTCTGTGTAATGCCTGGCTAACACTTAAGGGAAGGTTTGTTAAGGTGTTGCTGCTATAAGATTGAGCCCTTGATACCAAAATGGGTATCAGTGTGTAGTTAGGACAGCCGTAGTGTCTTAAACTCCTCTGGCATATCTGGATTTTTCACAGAGGTTCTGTGTACCTTCTGACTGGCTTAAGGGCTGCCCTCCCCCAAATGATCAAGCTACCACTGCTTGCCACATGTCACCTAATCCTTGTATGTGCATTCCTTTTTGCATTTGTGCTGAAGAGCACATTATTTCAAGATTTTCCCAATGGTGATTTGGCTAATGGAATCATCACATATGAGTCTGAATTAGTTTAGATGCATCTACAGCAGTTTCCCATGCATGAGAAGCTGAAGCAGCAGAATTCTCCAATTTATAAAAACATGTTTGCTACCATGTTTTCTGAAAATAACTACTATTGGAGAAAAAAAACCCAACAAAACAACAAAACCCAATCAAACCACAACACACACTAACTTAACAGCATGCCAGGAGATCTAAATGTAAGATTTTCTATTTGGTTTATTCCACTTGCATCAATCACAACAGAATCTTTTACTCTCTGGATATAGCAAATAGCATAGACGTACTTAGATCTCAAATTAAGAGAAATATACACAGCGCTAAAGAGAAATATTTCATGAAATTTTATCTGCCTTCACACACTGTATTGCCAAGATACATTACCTGTAGAATCTTCGACATGTGTTTCGTAGCCACTTTTCTGGAACAGCTTTCTTATTTCTTCAAGATCTGCTTTATTTCTTTTCATCAATATTTCACTTGCCTTCATAAACTTATTAATTGCTTGTTTTTTAGTGCAACTCTTATGAAGACTAGCATTAAAAGCTTCCTTTGGGGGCAAAGGGAAACATAAAACATTGTTTTTCAAATCACTACATGGTAGGTGTTTACACATGTTTTGGGAATAAGTATTCAACTTCAATTTGGATGAAGATAAGCAGCAAATTTAGGCCTTATACCCAAAAATTAGGTTACAAAATATCAGGAATATATAGGGCATAAGTGTACAAAAATTTACAAAAGTTAAACTAAGATGTCAGTTCATAGCATGGTAACTACTTACTGGTAACCTTTCAAACGAAAGTATACGCTTTTACTTCATGAAATATGAGGTAACAGCAATTAGTTTGGACTCGTATTCCCCATGTACAAAGAATTAGTTGATAGCACTCAAGTTTATGTCCTATCTTACTTCTCAATTACATCTGCACTTGCTCATTTCTACAGCCCATTTTTCCTACTTTTATTAATGAAATAACATTCTTCACAAGTTCAACTGGATGGCTGAAAGTACTGAAATGTCTATGAATATTTTCTTTATTCTGTGTGCTAGTCATTGAACACAAACAAGCACATCTCTTCTGTAGCGAGCTGCTGCTCCTAAATCCTTCTCTCCTATACACACACCCTGGCACCCCATTATACCCTGTTACCTTCGTCTCCTGCTGATCCAACTGACAACAGTAACTGCGAACTAACAAACACTGCTAAATCTACTTCAAGTCACCCACAAACTTTTGGGCACCAACCTGACATCTACAGCAATTTTGACAACTTAGAGGTAAATGAATAAAAATAAGGGTGAGATTCGCTGACTACAGAAGTTTTAGATTAATAATCAAAATAGAACTGTAAGTTTACTGAACGCCCCTCCCCAATTCTTCAAGAAGGAAGTGAGTTAAGGTGTTACCTTCAGAGAACTCGCTTCACGACGGAGATCATGTAAGACTTTCATTGGAGGTACATCTTCATATTCTTAGATATGCATGTTCACATAAAAGAGTTTGGAATGGAAAAAGAAATGGAAAAATTTAAGAATGGAAAATAGAAAATGGAAAAAAAAAAAAAAAGGAAAAATTAGAACTTTAGCACTCAAGTACATTCTACATCAGAATGCAACCGCCTATATTGGAAATGTCGAGAGTTACACGTTAGAGTGAGCCAAGATACCCATCGGCCCACCAAAGGCCGATCTCCACAAGCCCAGAGGAACACAGAGGCACAAGGGCAGGGGGAAGCCCAAACCAAGGGCCCCCAGGGAATAACCTCCCACACTCGGGACGATCCCAGCAAAGCCATCACCCCAGCGCTCGTGTGTGCCGCCCCGGGCAGGAGGCGAGGCCTGCGCTTACCCGTGCTTTCTCCATGCAGAGCCTGCTCCAGCTGCTTCACCTTCTTCTCGAGCCTGACGGCCGCGGTGCGCAACTCACCGAAGAAGCTCCTCGACGACTCCATAGTCCGCGGGTAAGGAGAGCGGTACTGAAGCAGCGCCTCAGCCCGCGGGAGCAACCTGGAAGGGCCCCGCCTGAAGCGCTCCGTTACCGCCCGCCGCAGCTTTGAACAGGGCCCCGCCCGCCACGAGCCAGAGAGCTCTCGCGAGACCCGCGGCCCGGTGCCGCCATCTTGCTTCCCGCCGCGGGGCCGGAGCCTTCCGGGGAGCGGGTGAGTGAAGAGGAAGGTGGAGGGGAAAGGAGCGCCCCGTTAACCAGAGCGCCTCGTTCGCCCCTGCGCAGGGTGCTTCTTGGCGGGTTGGCTCTGGTCTCTGCTTGGCTGGCCTGGCCCAGGACGGGAGCTGCCCCGGTGGGGAGTGGGTAGGGGACCCTTAGCTGCAGGCCCCGCCTGCATCTGGAGGGTGCCCGGCGGCCCCGCGTGGAGCTGTGCTGTGCCTGTCGGGTCGGCCTGAATCCCCGTAGAGGCTGCAGCGGGGGCTGCCCTGGGGGTGAGCAGCCGTCCCTGCGGTGGGGACGGGAAGCTCCGCCCTGCGTTGTCGGGAGCGGGATTAGGGCCTGCGGCCGCCAAGTCCCACAGCTCTGCTGCTGAACCCAAGCAGAGAGCGAACCAGCGTGTGGTTGCATCATGGGAACGGGATATGGCGGGGTGGCTGTTTCTGGCGGTAGTGCTGCTTTGTGCCGAGTTAAAGTGCTTGGCAAATTTACTGGTTGATAAAGATATTGTGCGACCCAGGAGTTAGGCATCGTTAGGGCTAATAAACAGGTTAATGAAGAGTGTGTGTGTCAAATCTTAACGTGGCTTAGCCTTTCCTCTTTGTTCCATCTGTGTTTTTGTGCTTTCTACATGCTAGTTGGTCTAATCGAGAGTACTATTTTTCTCTACAAACCAGAGTTGCTATTGTTAAAATAGAGAACTAGGTAATTGTTTACTAATAAGTTCATGGAGGGGCCGTAGCTCAAACTTAATCCTGAGCAAAGGCCAGATCTGGATCTAGAAGATAGACTTGGAATTGCGTCCTGTTTTGACAACATAGTTATTTGAAGAAAGAAGGAATGAAGTGAATTCTCTGTTTAATTGTATCTGGGACTGTTCATAAATAATTTATAGAGGACAAGCTTGAATCTTTGTGATGTCAATGTAAGGACAACTGAGTGAACTCTTCAGCTAAATGAAAGGTTTCCGTTACCCTTCTCTGGTCTCCAGTTTCCAATTATGCATTTCCACCATTGTACTGCCTACATGGTGACATGGTTGGGAGTATCAGGTTCTGCGCTTCACAACAGTCAGTTTAAAGGCAGTGAAGTGTGTGCAAGGTTTTAAATTTTTGTTACTAAATTTTTAATCCTTGTCCCTAAGGTAATGAGTATTTTATGTGTATTTCTCTATTTTGAGGCATGTTTTTAACAACGGTCTTATTCCGAAAGAGAATTCCTGGACATCAATGGATTGGGAAGTACAGGCAACCGAGAGTGGTTACCCTTGCAATGAAGCAAGCAATGATCCGAAGGTTGGAAATTGAAGCAGAGAATGAATATTGGCTGAGTCGACCTTACCTGACACGGGAACAGGAGTACAGACATAACACAGAAGAGAGACGTGCAAGATGGGAGGCTTTCAAAAGCCGGATGAGAGCCAGGTTGCCTGAGCACAGATATATCAGCGATGACTTAAACCACTTAAATGTGACGAGAAAGTGGACAACTTGAATAATACGGCATATCTGTGTTTGGCATGTGTTATGTGGTACAGCAGCTGTACATCTGCTGCTGTTCCTGTTATGGTAGTTTTGTAATTCAGTGTAATACGGATGGATGGCAAATGAGCCTCTGCTGCAGTGTGCAAAATCTTACATTAAACTAAGGCCTGTGGAACAGTGTATGTTTTCTTATTGTCTCTTCAGAAAATACAGCTCTTCCCATGGCGCTCTGCCATCTGCCTGCCTTCTGTTTTTCAGGGGCTTTGCATAAACCAGCATGAGTTACCAGGTGCAGTGAAACTAGATTTATAGCTTCATTAATTTCCTTTTGAAGGCTTGGAGAACGTACTTTCCTTGTTGAGAGGGGTTATCTGCTGGTACTGACCAGGTGGCTCTTACTGGTTGCTCCCCTTTCTGAAGGGGTATTTGTGTATACATCAGTACATGTGAGAGGCAGCTGATGATGGTTGCATAGTGCTGGCTTCATCAGGCATGCAAGGACCAAGATGAACTAGAATTACAGAGAGGTATATGAGGCTGGAACCTCTGGAATACTATGAAACATCTAGTTTTAAGCTTTCTGGAAAGAACTGTTGAATTTAAATGCCAGTGTCATTGTCAACTTAGGTGTTACTGCTCTCTTAAGAGATTATTTATGATCTAAAAGGAACATAGCTGATTCTTGTTTGAGTGGCAATCTGATTTTTGAATCATGTTTAGTGTCCTGAAGGACATAGTAAGCCACAAGCCAGAGGTTTTTTAGTTCCCCTCTCAAGACCGAGTGACCTGAAGGAGTCAGGAGTGTGTAATCTTACGTTTGTTATAGCTGGAGAGTAAAAACTGGCATGGTTACAAAGTGCTTCCCACCAGCCGTGTTTTTTCACTGATCCAACACACACGTGCTACAGCTAAGCCATTTTCAGATTCTTTCACATACTTTTATTAAGTTGATGTTGCATTCACTTATGAATTCAAATGTCAAATCCATTCATGTTTTATCATATTGGAAAAGAGGCCTAAAGTTGGTACAACTTTTTATTTCAACACAAACTATAATTCAGGGAAATATGAACAGGTCTGAATACTGATGTACAAAATCCTGAATGCACTTTTAGTGGGTATAAATGGCTTAAGATGACATTTATGGAAAAGTATACATACGGGGAAATTGCACAATACAATTAAAAAATAAAGGAACTTCAGGCAAAGCAGTGTGATTTTGTATTTAATTAATTTATAAAAGCCCCTTTTAAAAAGTTACTTCAAGTAATAAACTATAAACGGCAACATGTTTTCTCTGTGCATAGGACTAGTCCTATCTGTAACATATAAAAAATGAAATGTGTTGTTACTACATAGGTCTTTCACACTTCACCTCAGATTTCAGTATGGCTCATGACAAGTTTAGGCAGCACAATTAAAAACAAGCACATGGAAGTAGAACAGTTGAGACATTGCAAGTAGTGCAAATGTTGAAGACCCTTATTGGCAAATACAACCATAACTGCAGAGAGAACCCAGTGACATTTCACCTGTCTAGGATAAAGAGGGGGCAGGTGTCACAGCAGGGATGCTGCCTCCTTCCATGGTAGCTTGATGACTAAATCAATAAGAAAGGAATGTGCTAAGCATGTGAGTTGTCAGCTAAGCAATGTAAAGGGAAGGGAATCTGCATGTTACTATTAATGCTTTGGTGCCAGCAAAGGTGATTCCAGCACTTCATTCCCCAACACATCTGCCTGACTGCTGAGCACATGCTCTCTGTTTCCTGGGACAGGAGATGGGAAACACCCAAACCAAAGAAAACAATCCTGTAAACATTGTCAGACTTCACTACCTCATGGAAACAAGATTCAAGTAATTGCTGCAGAAAACAAACAGCCAAACACTGTTTTGAGTCTGCATTAAGAATAACTACAACTTGCAGTTGTTACGTTTCATGAGTAATGGAATTCAGAAAAATGCATATAAAAGCTGTCTATATATACAAAATAAATTGATAGAAATGAGTGTAGTAAGCATGTTCAGTGTTAAGTCACTTCATATGCAGCTGCCCTCTTTGGTGCCATTTTGGGCTAAAAGAGCCTCATGATGATACACACCTAGCTATTTGGTAAGTACTGTGAAAGACTTGACTTCGTCTGCACTGAGTGAAAGTAGCTGCTGCTTGGAGCCTCTGGAAATGCCCTACTTAGATCCCACACCTGTATACAATTTCAGACAGTGGCCTCAGGGAACTTAATGAAACTCAAAGTTGGTTTTAATTTTTTTATTACACATGGTCAGTCAGTGCTTCAGATCCAGGTAGGTCTGGTTTATCAGTGTCAGAATCTGTGACTAGGTAAATTTGCCAGATGCTAATACTGCTGTAACTGCTGGTTTTTTTCCTCCTCTTGGGGCTCTGGTAAGCTAGAAGTGGACCATACTTCAATCAAGAACTTCTTTGAGTGCATACTGAATAGTCCTGAACATAACCAAAACCTCCAAACCTCCAAACCTCCAAAGATTAGTTACAGTAACAGAAGAGCCACAAGAGGTCAAGTGAGGGAAGGAACAGTACCTGAGAAGTGCAGCCATTTAGCACCCTGGAGAACAGGGCTGGTTTCTAAGAACTGCACCAAACACAGTTTGGAACCTGCAAATTCCACACTCAAGTGACAGCTTTAACAAAGTCACTGTAATCTCTACTCAAATCACTAAAAATAGACGTTCCCAAACTCTCTAAAATAACCCTTAGAATATTTAAAGTGGAAGTTTTTAATCAGAGGTGGTGTATACAACCAGTGGGTGACGCTGCAGTCTCGCGTGATGCTGCAGGAAGCCTGTTATGACAGAAAACACTTCCTGCCCTGTCCCTATCAAGTGCCTTTGGTAGGAGCAGCAATGATGTGTATCCTGTGTACTCTGAACAGATAATCCTAAGGAAAAAAACATTTTTTTCTATTAATGGATCTTCTGCCTCACCTTCACAGGTGCAGGTTTATCATCACAAGGCATTTCAGAAACCTGAAGGACAACTCACACGGAAATCTTGCCCTGCCTCAGGCTTCTTTTCTTTACCCTGGGAGTTCAGTGACATTCTGCATGTATGACTCGTGTGTGTGGATTTTTTTAACAGAAAAAAGCAGTAAGAATTACTAAAGCATAGTTTCTAATTGCAGCCAGTGTCAACTGTCCTGCAATAACTACTATTTATGGCTTGCAGTAGTAATTTGATGGATCTAAAAGCTTTTAGTGGCAATCTAGGTATTTTCAAGAATGCTGATACACAGTAGGTTAAAGCGCAAACCCAGCATATACAACGTGACCCAGCACCCTGAACAGTTGGTTCCTCAGGATCTATCTTCCTCCTGCTCTTCTTGCAGCATTCACTACAGGTTTTCAGTGGATGGGACAGAGAGCCCATTTCCTGGAGTACCCCCAACAGTCTCCAGCCACTGCTAGCAGCAGTACCAAAGTTTGCTTGAGCTCAACCACCAAAGAGCTGCTTGTCCTCCCCCACTCGGTCAGCAGGTGGTGATCAATTATATTGTGCAGCACTTGTTCTTGGGCTTTATTCCTCTCAATCCTTTTCATTACAATTATTATTATGCTTTATTTTAGTTCTTAAACTGTTGTTAAACTGTTCTTAATCCAGGGGTTTTACCTTTTTCTGATTCTCCCAATCGCACCAGGGACAAGGAAAGCAAGCATGTGGCTGTCTGGGGTTAACCAGTGACAGCATGCATGTATTAGCTAACAAACTAATGTAGTAAAAGCTGTATGATACCCTGGGCTCTCCATTACACTTCCACCAGCGTTTGGGGCTGCATATTTTGGTATTCAGAACAAGCCACTTAAACATGCAGCCTTCTATCTGTATCATCTCCTTCAAGAAATTTTGCTAGTGCATTACTGCTGCAAGCTTATGTTCAGATGAGCATTTCCCATTTGACACTTGAGAAGAAAAAGCCAAACCTTTCAGATTGTGTAGCAAATGTTTTTGTAAGTTTTAAAGTTAGCAAATGCAAAATTCCTAGTACAAAGTTTGAAGAAATAGTTTGCAACTTTTATAAAACATGCAAGTTTGGACCATTACTTCTATCTCAAGAACATCCAACAGTGACCAAATCATGTTCATTGTTCTCAAAGTGTTCTTGCTCTAGAAGATTAATATCCAAGAAAAATTTATTATTTCCAAAGAAAAAAAAACCAACTTATTTTAAATCTTACAGTACTCGATACCTTATTATCTCTATCATAAACATATTACTTGGCTACTACCTTCAGTCTGTATCAAAAGGGCTCACATCTCTTTATTATCATCATCAGCTGATCATCAGAAAAGCTGCACTCAGGGAAGCAGTACTTGTCATTTTTTCCAGGTGCAAAATTCCAAAACCACCGAAAGAGGAGATAGCAGTCTTCTATAGAGAGCAAGAGAAAAACCAGCCATGTTGTTTGCTGTTGGTCTTGAGCTTAGGATGGACTTCATTCTGCACACAGGAAACATTTTGCCTTTTGGGAACAGGCACATCACTGCATGAAGCACTCTTTAACAATTTCAGCATCACAAACTGGGCTTGAAAGTGGCAGACTAAAGGATACAGGTTTTCAGTGTGTTAACACAGATGTATGAGCCAAGACTAATTTTCTCCTAAGTACTTGATATTTGTTTAAATGGTACTTTAGAACCAATAAAAACTTGTGCTTTTATTAAAAAAGATAAAACAAATGCATAACAGTATTTATAAACCATCAAGAGTCCCACAAAAAAGCAATACTCTTCCAGTTCCATTTTCTAACAACACACAACTGCAATGAAGTTTTCCTCAGGGGTACTCCATTTTGTTACTGCCTTATACAGAATGCTGCAAACATTATCAGAAAATGTAAGAACTCTTAATTCCTTTTTGGATTGGCTTTTCTTTGTAGGCTGATAGACAGGTGTTGGAAAATAATCATGTTTTTTCAACAAAAAACGAAGTTTGCTTCTGTAAGCTCCGTTCTTGATATGGTTAAATAAGTTAAAATGAGGAGAGACGTCAGTCCTATAGCAAGAAAGCAACACCCAAGTAAAAGGCTTTTTACACTGTTGGCACTGCCTTGCTCCAATGCATAGCCAGCAGAAGGAATCCTCAGTCCCAAAACACTTGCAGAGCTATAATCATGGGGTAGGCTGGTTAACAGGAAGAGGGGAGAAGAAAGACTTCATCCAGACCCTTCCCCATCCCCTGGTGTCTGAACTACAAACAGTCCCACTTCAGACTCACTGTCCATGCTCTACGCTGATTTGCTGATTTGTTTTTCCTTTTTTTTTTTTTTTTTTCCTTTCTGTCTTTTTTCTTTCTTTTTGTCGCCTGGGGACCGGCTATGGATGTGACTTCTGCAGTGCCTAAGATAAGAAGTTTGCCATGGAGGGGTAGGAGTCTCTGCAATCAACCCCCACCACTGCAACATAACAGAAATGCATAGTTCCCACTCTGGACCTTGTGCATCCAAGCAGGGCACTTCAGGATGTGGCCCTTTGGTAGCAGTATATAATTCAGTGTTGCATAAATGCACATTAAGAATCTTAAGGCATCTGTCTTAGCTTCCCTGCTCTGCAATGGTGCTTAAAAGAATCCACTGTTCTGTGCAGAAACTTGAATTTCTTGTCTCTTTCCAAAATGTTTGTGTTCCACATTTTACTGATCAACTTCTTCCAAAAAAAATTAAGTAATATTCAAGCACAAGATGCGATGCAGAAACCAAGTGAAACAAAAAAGGTAATTCATTAAATTGTATCATTAGTTTTGAAAAACATCAGTGTGTTACAAAAATGCAGCTAGGTACCTTGATTTATAGACTGCTCATGCAGGACAGCAGTGAAGGTAATGTCAGCTTGAAATTGCTTTCTGGGAGGTGTAGAATTTTTTGCTTTGCTTTTGTTTTGTTTTAAACCACTTATATTTCAGAAGATTATCTGCACTGAGAACCTCAATCCAGCACCACTGATCTGTGGCTGAAGTCTCCTGGATCTCTGATTGACAAGAACTGCGCATTCATTTTGAATCAAACAGATATGGGGACACAAATGACATTTGCCTCAGTGAGGCTGGGGGACAGGCCTTCCTTTGCCTATCATTCTTTTTTCTAGAATAATCTGTGAATTTTGTTCTTCAGCCATGTCTCTGCCTGCTTCTGCTGTGTGTTAAAAACTGATAAATACAACTATTGTTCTGTTCCAGAGTATACAAATTGCATGAAACAGATGTTGGATCTCACTGCTATTGCATAGTTGCTTACAATTGTAAGGAGACTGGAATAAACCATCTGAGCCTACAGAAACTGTGATCAAATCCAACTGAATCCAAAACAGCTGGAACACTGTGCTACTGAGTTAACTTATGTGAGATAATATCAAAATGCTTTTGCTTTGGGTGAAATTATGCACTATTTATTTATACAACTTTAAAAATCATAGCATTCTGGGCAACAGTGACACAGGAAGTACTCAATCTTCCTTTATTAAACTTGGTCTGAGCTTAGGAAGAGAGGGTCCTCCCTCTCTTAGGAAGAGAAATTTAGGAAGGAAACTTAAGCCAGTCACACTCCCTCTCTAGGTCAGTGGAAAGAAAGATTAAGACTTTCCTCTAACTCTCTACCAAAGGCTGCTAGGGATACCTATCCCTTTCTATGGAGAGTATAAAGCCTTAGTAACCTGTTTAGATCAGATTAGTTTTTATATAGCTGGAGGCTGAATGGAGTCCCTTGCTTGGGACATGCTTTTGCATATTGTGTTAAGAAAAGTTGTGAAGGGAAAATTCATCACGAGTGGGTTCTCATGGTTGAGTAGGTTTTTCAGAAGTACCACCAACTAGTCTAATTTTGGCTTTGTATAAGTTTGCACTGAACGGGCTGACCAAGCATCACACCATCCCCCACAAAGACTTTTAGAGAGATTTTTTTCTTGAAAACAAACCAAAACTGTTCCTAAAACAGTGATTCTAAGTCAGAAGGCTTATTAAAAACAAAACAAAAAAGTGTTATCAGAAAATTACTGAGTTCACAAAGCTCAAATACTGTGTCTTCTGTCCAAAGACAATGGCAGTTTTTTGAAGTTCTGGCTCTCTGGAAAGGAGGGAAGGCAGGGGTGTGTGTGAACGACTCAGCTCTCAGCATTGACAGTTGCTAGTTGTCCAAGTAAGATGTTTCTCCTCCAGAAAGGAAAATTTAAAGGGAGCTTATAAGCTCACCACAGTATGAACTCAATATTTAGTCACTGGAAATACACCATGGAAGTTTTCATATATGCAGCAGCACTCACTGCATTTCCTAAATGCCAAGTGCCCACAGAGCTCTTACATAAAAGATCACTGTCAATTCCAAGTATGACGAAGCAGTCCCTACGCAGACACATATTTACCTATTGACCCACCTTCCTTCTGTGCACACAGCTTCTTAAAAGTAAGAGCAGAGCATATCCCACAGATACATGATTAAAAACATACAGTTCAGGAGCTGTTCCTTTAGAACAGTGCTTCCCCAAGACACAACTTCATCTTGAAACTGGCTGTTTGTCAGATTAGATTCTTCTCCCTGGTCAGGTAACAAATCCAGCACTATCCAATCTAAATTACAGGACTAGTATGACTCAACTCAGATCCAACCAGGCCATGTTTCCTGCACTACAGCATTCCTCCCATTCTTGTCTTCTGAACAGCCATTCTGAGTTTTATTTAGACCTTCCTATTACTCATCCAACTCAGAGGACTCCTCTGCACTCAAAGGCAAGCAACTTTTGACTTCAAGACGTCTATTTTAGTTTACTCATACACATACAGAAATGGCAAGCAATTATGTTGGTCTTACCTGTTTCTCACTGAGGTGGTTGGTTAGTAATAAACTGAGATCAGCTTTCCAATGAAACTATAATATGCTTTTTTGCACCTAAAATGTGAGAGAATCTCAATTATGTGTTTTTGCAGATTTACACAACAAATAGCAAAGACTTCAAACCAGAAAGCACATTTATCATGTTGTGCCTGTTTTAGAAAAGTATTTTCCTCCCTCTAATCCAACAGAAAAGATCCAGTATTAGAACACAAAGCGCAAAAGCAGGAATTACCTATCCATAACCTTAGTGTAACGACTCATTTTGGAGCAGATCATGGGACACAAGTTACCCTTAACTTCTAAACATGCTGATGTGATTCTATGGAACATATTTTCTTCTACTTGAGTTCAGCCAATTCCTAGGGACTTTTTAGGCCTAAAAAAACCCTGAAAGACCCACCACAAGCAAAAGCATAGAATCATCAGAAGTGTTACAGCACAGGCTACCTGATTTAACATTTTCCTCTTCAGGGCCACTTTCCACCCACTGACTGTCACTGGTTAGCAATCGATTTTGTGATTCACTGAGTGGTCGAGTAGGAAAGGACTGATTTGGTCCAGAGCTGAGAAGTAAGCAAAGTCAACAGGAATTCTATAATGGCAGGAGCTGTTTATTTCAGAAATTTCTAGCTACTCAGAGCAAGGCAAACAAAACCCTACACTGAGGAACTAAAAATGGCCCCCTGCTCCTAATCCTGATTCTCCTATAGGCTTGCTCTGGTCATCAGTCTAAACCCTTAGGCCATAAGCAGTTCTAATGGAGAAAACCATAGACTGAAAGACAAGAAACGGCACGCAAACAACAATGCTACTGCCACACAGTTGAAAAGAAAACCTAACCAATACTATCTCAAAGAACAACCTAATGCCATTTTATCCCACCAGCAAATGCTAGCGCCTTATGCTGAACATCTTCCTAATGCAAAAGGACACTGCTGTTTGCACAAAGGTCCTGCTCTTGTGTAAATTCCACAAGTTATGTTGCACTGGAAGCAAATTCTTCACAGTATTGCTTTTGAACCCCTTAATGTTTGATAAATCAGGTGACTGCTGCTCACAACATCAGCTACTGACTCATGAAACTGACATAGAAGGCTTCTAAAATGGAAAATGTAAACACTTCCAAGTAATGAGCTAAAAACCCTCCAGTGTTAAAAGCCAGCAAATAGCCACAATGATCAACCCTCTTGCTAACCGTGTCGCAACATCACTTGTTTAAGCATGCTAGAGGAGGTGAAATACAAATACCACCTTGCCTCTCATTCAAAAAAAATATCTTAAGCTTTTTTTTTATTCCTCCCCCATGGACCATTTTTCAGCCTCCCCTAGGACTTTTCTGACTGTTGTTAAGAACCAGTAAGCTCTTACTTTCTGTATCAGTTTCCTTTGTTATAGTTCAAAACCAAGAAAACACTTTCTGCATCAAGCAATACCACTTTTTAGTCTTGATCCAGTCTGTCCTTCTCTGAAGACTTACAAACTCACTCTGAAGATGACAAGAAGCATGAAACATTACAAAATAAGTCTGAAACAAATTCTTCTCTAAGTATGAAGCAGTACAAAATCAGAATCTTAAATACTACAGTTACCTTTTGGCAGGTTCATTTTGGCTCGAGACAGCAAGTTGCTCTGGATCCATAATCACCAAACGAGTTGGGAAATTACACCCATCACCCAAACTAGACCAGAAACAAAGATTCAAATTACTGTTTGTAGTTGACTTTAATGAACTGACAAGTACCCATGCAACAGGCAAATGCTACAGGCTTGAATCAATTACTTGAATGCAGCACTGAACTCAGGACTTGAGCAAGGCAGTTCTAACCACTAAGCCAGATGATCAGTTAATTAAATCTTGGAGCTCAAATGATTCCCACTCTACCATGCAGTATAGACTGCTGAGCACAGCACTAGCCTATCTGTTTCAAAAACACTGTTTCTGTAGACTGTAGTCCTTGTCTTCCTGCAAACCACCATGCACATGTAGTCAGAGTATCTGTATTTACAACCCCAGAAGCTGTAGCATACACAATATTTTTGTGGCCATGCTTTTCCCTCCGCCCATCATTCTGAGGTTAGCTAAACGTTCTCTTAAAGCAAGTTTAATCAAGACAAAATGTGGTGGCAAAACAGAATGATCCATCTACAATATAGCTGAGTCAACTTAAGATCTTTTTATTACCTCTGCTGCTTACAACCAGACCTCAGCTTCACAAACAGGCTCACTAACCTTTCAAACTGATACACAGTCCCCCAAAGCAATGTTGAAACACTGTTCCTACTTAGCTCTGCTGGCTTTCAGGAGTGGTGGGAGTGGGACCAGATCAGCCTTGTTTCAAGCTTCTGAGGGTCGTCTGCAACTCCCTAACACCGGGGCTCAGCTGAAGTTTTAAACCAGTGTTTAAAAACCCATCAGGTTTTGTTGTTGTTGTTGTTTTTTGGTTGTGTTCTTTTTTTTGGTTTTTTTTTTTTTTTTTTTTGCACTGCTGCTTATTTAAGCGCACTCTTTCAGGCAGCTTTAATACTGAAACTGTCAGTTACAGCAAAAGGAAAACTGTCAAATGCTCTTAGGGGTAAGGGGTGTGTTTTTATACTGATGTTGTTCCAGTTGAACAACATCAAACAGTTGAAGTTCAAGCACTTGGATCTCCCCTGAGTTGCTGATTTCTCCTCTACAGTTACACACTAATACTACAGCCATAAGGTGTACAAATTTTGAAATACACTTCTCAAACCTTCTCAAATTTCTGTACCTAGGAGGCCCTTGTCATTGAATGAAAACCCCACACAATTTGTTCCATTTTCTCCTGGACGTTTTCCTTACACCAACATTCATTGTGCAAGATTTACACATTGGCGTTTCAGCTGTCCCGTATTTTTTTTAGGAGAAGGGGAAGCAAGGTGAAAGTCACAGAATCCATTTAGTCCCAATTCATTCCCATTCAGACTGAATACCTGGTAAAGATAGGGATTAGCCAATACTTCTTTTCATCTCCGAAGACCTCCCTCAGATTTTTGCTACATCCAAGAGAAAAGCCATTTTTATCAGGGCCATTTCGAAACGTAGGTGCACGGAATGTTTCTGTAAAAGAAAACATGCAGTATCTCTAAAGTGATAAGGAGTCAGCTGAGACAATCTTGATGCACATTATGGGGGAGGGGCAAAATAATCTCGAGTATTCAGAAAGCATTACAAAAATAATCACAGGGTTACTGAAAAAATAGAAATGAAAGGTAAGAAAGTCACATAAGCAGAACAGTCATGTTTCTCTCTACTTTAACCTAAGGTCTGAGACAGAGCTAAGTACCATCAGCATGCCAAAGATACCACATCCCTTATCCATCAACGGCTGCTAGTACTCTCTTCGACCTGTGAAACCTTCTTTGAGCAGAAGGCTTCCTCTTCCAAAAGCAGTTTACCATAAGCATCACCAGACTTGAACCCACCATACAGGACAGTATTTTCCCACTTCTGCCAAGGCCTGAAGTTGAATTAAGTGCATTCCATGGTATCAGGGAAAGATGATACCTATTACATTAGAAACACAGGCACACCATGTGCTGGAGTAAACCACCACCATTTTTCTAGTCAGTCCAGTCACACCCGTGGGAAGTACAGAGAGGACTCACTGCTCTCTCCACGCCAACAGCATTTTTTCTTTTTTACAATCATGATCCAGACAGTAAATCAAGGTACTGCGTTACCAACCGTGAGCACTGACTTTTGGGCAAGGAACATGCTCAAATTTTCTTCAAAGCTAGAAAGGAGACTGAATATTCCCTAGCTGTAGATACATTAAAAGAAAAAGGACTCCAATAACCTTCCTGCCAAGCAATCAAAACACTTCCTCCATCAAAAAATTCTAGCAAGCTGAAAATTACCTTAGCTTTTAACCAATCCATTTATTTTTTGAGGCTAGAAATTTAACTTCCATTGAAAGGTACAAGATTTCAAGATTTTGATTTAACTCAGCTGTGGAAACACCCACCAGTCCTTATCTCTCTCCACCCCCTCCCCCCCCCCCCAAAAAAAAAAAAAAAAAGAAATACTTAAAAATTGATTTAGCAAGAACTTCAAATATTTTAACTTATGCATGTAACTTGCTTATGCTGGTTAATGCCATTTAAAACATGTATGCACAGAAAATATGTGAATCTTTTATTATTTAGGAAGTGTGCATCACTGTTTCCATTTTTATCACACTGCTTTTACAAGCCACTTCCTAATAGGGTCCTTTTTCTCTCACAGGATTAGGATATTCTTTTGGATCTAGTTTAAAATGTACCATGCTAATATATAGTAGAGCCTTTACCCTGGCTGGGGCTACCCAGCTACTCAAAGTATTAAACCAAGAGGGTTACTGACAAGTAGCAATTAGGTTATGTACTTAACACTATATAAAAAACACACACACAAAAATGCACAGTGCCTCAGAGATCTCAAAAGTACAAACAGAAGAAATTAACACTCCTCATGAATCTGAATGCTTGGCTCCAGCAGAGGACCCCTATACATGCTTCATTTCCCTCTATGTTTCACCTTTATTACTTTCACTAAATATGCTTTTTATTACACAATACTTAACAAAACTGTTTCTATGCGATGGCATATCCTGTAGGCCTCACATCCCCACTGACTTGTTGGTTTTCCGGACAACGAACAGCTCCACATTCAAATTAACTGACCTATGGTTGATCTGTTTTTGCCAACTAGCCAGCAGTGGTAGCTGAAGAGTGACAGTATGCTGATGAAGAACATGGCTGCCACAAAGAAAAGGAAAAGGACGTGGAATTTTGCATGGGTATCTGGCAATTCATTCTGGGAAGAAAGAGAGAAAGAGATTAATACATTAACACTTCTTAGCAACTAATGCAGCATGGTTACTAAACATTTTCTGCCACCCATTCTGGTATAGGTCTTTCACCTCATTTTTTACAAAGTTAGAAAAGCACAAGCCCAGCTTTCCTTTCATGTCATGCTAGGCTGGTATACAACAGCCTCGAAAGCTGATGGGTACCCCTCAACCCGAGTTTAGCAGCATGAGTGCCTATGTTCATGTCTTTGTTTTTAAATGCACAGTAAGGAGCAAGGGGAAAAAAAAGGTTCCTATACTAAAAAAAAAATGTTAACTGTCCACCCACAGCCAAAGAGACA
The DNA here is from genome assembly GCA_024733675.1 of Psilopsiagon aymara. Classification (NCBI taxonomy): domain Eukaryota; kingdom Metazoa; phylum Chordata; class Aves; order Psittaciformes; family Psittacidae; genus Psilopsiagon; species Psilopsiagon aymara. The sequence continues at coordinate 34,507 of JANRGW010030367.1, read as the reverse complement.
CAGGGAAAGCATGTCCAAAATCACTTTATTTGAATGGAAGAAAATACAAAAAAAAGTCCAAACCCTTTCCCAGCAAGGGACATGCTTCTGAACTGCTGCAAGGAACGTAAAAGGGGAAGGGTTGTCATACTGTGTTTCCAAAACTGAACAACTAGAGACAAGACCTGGGACAGATCTTCAATTTTTTATGATCTCTGAGATTTCGGCAATAGCCAGCTTGTACCTACCAAAACCAATCTGCCATGTCTGACTAGGCAGAAGTGAATCACCAGAAGATATATGCAAAAAACAACTTTAGTACAACCACCAGATAAAAAATATAAAACCTCCCACCCATATCAGATAGTCAATTCCACCCCCTAGCCTAGGTATTTTTAGGCTTGCACTTTCAAGAGGCCAGTGGGATTTGTAACAATACTATTCTGCTTCTATATCCATAAAATCACAGAACTTTTAAGTAGCTGACCTTCAACAGCTCTATGGAAGCAGAGAGGCTATTTTTATTCAGCTGTTTAGTTAGCATTATTGCCATTACTTTTTCCATTAGCTCATTCAGTATACCCACTTATCTCAGGCTGATTTTTTTCTTTTAGACTAAACCCCATTTCAGTTAAGATCAAGTGCACATGGGCATTACCTTTACCCCTGTACACTGCCTATATTCACAGGCAACAGATTACAAGTCTCCTTCCTTCTGTGATGGTGTAAATAACTACCATGGATGACTGCATTAGAAAAATTACAGCAGGAACAGTATTTAAATAATTACAGCAATATTGGATTTTACCTTTGGACAATTCTCTGCAGCTTTCCTGTGGCAAAGCTTTGCGCAAACAAAGACAATTATTAAACACTAGTATTATGTTAAGACAATGCGTTTGAAAACAGCACAGGCTTTGTTAAGAACAAAATGGTTGGTGCTCTTGGATGTGCCAATTTCTAACACCAATAGCAGCCTGAGCCCCCACTCTCCTAGAGAATGGAAGAGAGAGTACGTAGGCGTACACTACCACCTTCCAAAGCGAAATCTGCTACTGAACTACAGAAGTACTGCTATTCTTCATCACTTCATCCTCATCTTGAGCAGCCTGACTACAGCAGGCGCATTCTCTGCATTACAAGTAATGCTTATGTGAATATTCTGTGTAACAAAATCATTCAGAAAGGTCTGAAGAGCTCAGAATACTCCAGAGGTATAAAGAATTGTTTATAAATTAAAAAATCTGACTTCAGAACACATCTATTAGAGGCAGTTTCAGTAAAAAAACATTAAAAAAAAAATTGCCCTTCTTTGTGTAAACAAAGAACCTATCAGTACATCAGTACAGTTTTTCTTCTTTCCATTATCATTCAGTATGAAAATATGTTTGTGGGATGTATCTTCAGTGTAATATCTGAAATTGAACCACTATGTAAAGAAATAATGAAACACGAAAGCTTAGTTTAAATTAGCTTTTAAACTCCAAGCTTCATACCTAGAGTGATATTAGCCATCTTAGCTAAGATGCTAGAGCTTAATGATTCTGTTGTAGGAAAGACGCATGGCTTTTAAGTTACACTAATCTCTGCAGAAAGCCTAGGGAAGAGCCCAGGGATTTACTGTGGAGTCAGACAGATACACACAGCATTTTAAAAAATGCTGCCTACCATCAGATCATGCTACAGTAAGCAAATGATAACACAGTTCAGCTCTTTGAAATGCCAGCTAAATTCAGTTTCCTTATTTACTGCCTTTTTACAGATGCAGTTTTGCTTTGACAGCCTGTGCAACAGTCCCTCTTCCCCCTGCTGTAGGGATGTGTTGTGTTTAGTGATCCATTGAAATCAAGGCTATCAAAACACAATATTCAAATTGCCACTTATTCCTAAGCTTCATGTTAAAGCTATGATAACTCCTCCTACCTCTTAGCACACTGCAGTATTCCCCAGTTTCCTAATTAATTTTTGTAACTTCTATTTCCGTGACTCTTCATTTTGAAACTCTAATATCAGTACCAACTTAACCTTTGTGTTTTCTGTGCACCAGAAAATACAAGTTTATTTTAGTTGCATCTTCCTAAAACAGCGGCTTTATAACCTGATCGGGATGTTTTTGGATTACCCATTATTAATCTGCATGATCTCCAGGGAGCATTTACTTCTTCTGACCACCCAGTTTCAGCCACTGGTTGTAAATTCTTGAATGACAGTTGCAGAACTGAAGCATCTTTCAAAAAAGGCATATTCCTTCCTGGAGAGAAGCATGCAGGCTTTGAGTGTATATAAGAGCCTTATTCACAGCTCTGTTCTGCAGCCATAGCATGTTAAAAGAGAGTGAAACTTCAAACATTTCTTACTTTAAACATTATGCCCAGCATCACAGAAGCAGAGTCTTGCAGGTGAGAGAGTTGTGGAGCTTAGAAAAGGAAGCAATATGCACAATAAAATGTAGGCTACTTAGCGCACATAATAAACTGAAGCCAGTCACTATTCTAAAGAGTCCCCTTACAAACTCCTTCCCAAGCATAGTCATTTGAGCATGTATCAGGTCACAAAAACCCTCAAATTCCACAACAAAAAATGTGCTGTCAAAGCCTGATTGATTGCTCATTTTTTAGTAGCTAGATCTAGCTTAGATCTCAGTAAACGTCAAAGTTCTGGTATTTGTCTTTATGGGTATTTGCAAGAGGAATGAGTTCTAACTAAGGATCTGGAATCTCCTTTTTTGTTTTGTTAATACAACTGAAGTTTTGCAGAAGCATGCACCATCTACCCAGAACACAAATCACATCCTTGAATTAGCTCTACTCAGGACTGCCAAAATAATTTGGAGGACCATGAAAGACACTGAGAACAGCTGGAAAATACAGGGGTTTCAAGGGGGAGAGAGTGTAGCAAGAATGAGAGTAGATAGAAATATACACTGAAAGTACCACCACGCACTATGTAAACAAGACACCAAGGACTAGGCATTCAGCCAGCGCTGGTGTTCATGTCAAATATATTTGGTTGAACTGAGGTTTTATCTGTTCATCTTTAACAAAGTTGTTAAGGAAGCTCTATGTAGAAATAAAAATGTTAAGAATATATGTAGTTATCAGTGTGAAAAAAGGAGTAATTCATATACCCTTAATCTATAAACCAGATTTTAACATCCACATCAGCATGTAAGCCCGTAGTAAACATTTGCAGCCAGTGTGGTTGTTCCACCACTGTATGAACAATATCAAGATCTTTCTTCAGCACTTCTGTATACAGCATGAATGTAGATGGCTTGCATGTGTAAGTGGGAAACAAAGACAAGACTCTCTTCAACAGAAGAGTTAGGTAAGTGTGCATATCTCACACAGTTTGCAAGTATCTGGGTATGTGCTGTGTTCCCATGCAAATATTATCAATAATGCAAAAGACTGGAGTGCTAAAATTTGTGTTGTTAGCCTGTACACCTTCACAACCTCACTACTACGAGGTCTGAAGTGCCAAAGGATACACTCCCCCAAAAAGCAGTTCACCTTCCATCCCAACATTGGATATGTACAGTAGTACATATGATGATTTGATAAACATCAGTGAGGAAGCAAAAAAAAAAAAAAGAAATATTGCTGTTTGAAGCCACACTGTAACATTTCTGACAGTCAAGCTTTGAGGGGACAAAACTAACATCTAGAGGGCCCCAACAGAAAATGTCAAAACAGTAATCTGTCTGATGCTGTAGCAGACAAAGCTGAGCATTTGCAACATACTGACACAGTCTACACACAGCACATGTCAGCAGTACTCCACTCTGATCTGGACACAGATGTAGAGAGAAGTTTACATGACTCCATCCTGCAGTTAGAAGAAATTGCCTAAAAGCTTTCTTACTAGAGACATAGTAAATTTTGCAAGCCCACATCATTATGGTGCTGCCACCTCTTTCTTCTACTTCAGTCAGGCTATTTTAAAAATCAGAGGAATATTAGCTTTGTGGAATGAGTGATTTAATATGAGTACAGTGATGCAGAGAACTACTATAATGGTAAGACCATGGAATCACCAAGTGCTGTCTTGGAAATACCCAAAAGCAAATGCAACAAGTGCAAGCACATGACTACATTGTTTATGGTCACATTTCAGAAGTAGCCCATTCTTGCTGGAATGCATTTTTAACAACTAAATCATTACAAAATAAAGAAAAGAAAAAGAGAGAGAGAGAGAGAAATACCCCTCTTAAGTTTACATTCCCCTGCTGAAGGGTCCGTTTCAGTGTTCTGTCTGATGGGCTTTGGAAGAGCGTTGCTACAAATGCTGGCACTAAATGTTCATTGTGGTCAGATATCCTGCAGACTTTTATTGCACTAATACTTATGAAGTGAGATGAACAAGTAAATTCCTTTTTTTCTTTTTTCCCGCTCAAGCACTGACTGGTAAATATGTAAGAGCACATCTACAGATTCATCAGACATTGCATACCCTGAGCCAGAAAGCAGCCAGGCAGATTCAGAAGTGGTACATTCACAAATTAAAAATTTATCTATTTACAGTCATGCAAGACTGAACAGCAGAATCAGACCATTTCATTTGAAATACCTGTCAAGCCACAGTTAGGACTGATAAATACATTCATGGCTTTCATCTTACACAATACTGACAGCTCAATTACCACATAGATCCATGCTGTCTAGTGACAGGCTGCTACACAGAACTGACAGACTAAGAGAAACATAGTACTTCAGCAGGTAAGACCCATAGGCTTAGACAAACATAAATAAACATACTTTTTGCACCATTTATCTTACCTGTCTAATGCAAACTCTCAAAATACAGCTATTCTGAGTACATGATCAAGCTTGTCTTACTCTGAAGATGGCAACATTTTTTCGCTCCAATATTCTTTCTACAGCTAGGGATAATGATTACTTTTCCCAGTTACTGACAGGAAGAGCATCTAAGTGCTGCTATTTACTTATAAAGATGTGATGGAGAGCCTTTCACTTAGAGTGATTTTTCCCATGCTAGCTAACGGAAACTGATTAAAGGAGTTTCAACACCTGCTCTTCTGCCTAGAGACAGAAAGGCACATCACAAACTTTTGGAGATGAAAGAGACCACCACCAGAAGACACTGTTTAGCCTGGAATGGGACTAGAACAAAACTGACAGGAGGAATACAACAGAGATATACCAGAATGGTTGCTCTTCACATGGATGTTACTATATCTACAAAGATGTGCGCATGGAATCAACCATTTGACAAGTGACAATAGTTGCAAGGGAGATGTATATCATTAACAATGTATATATCTTAGCATTCTACCCATATGAGATCGATAAAAACTACTAGTATGAAGTTCACACGTGTCTATACAGGGACTCCAAAACAGAGCTTGGTCGGTTCCCAAAAAATTAATGTGCCTTATCTGGTAGCAGATTATCCATAGAGGAAGTCTAGAAAAACACAGAGTTTTTATTTGTATTTCATATTTCTCACTATTTTTTATATATGTGTGTACACAGAGACATATATATTGTATTTAATGTTAGCCAGTTCTTCCTATACCTACATATCTATATCCAATAGTCTCAAAAAAACCCTGAGCTGTGTCACTCAATTTTGATGGACCACAGAAATTGCACAGTGTCCTAATCAGAACTTCTTCCCCCTATTGCTCATCTGGGGTGGTGTAATACATTTAATTTATTAATATTCAGAAGGTTCTCCTGCTTCAGTCACTTTGATTGATGCTGTTAATGGTAACGAACTATGAAACAGTAAATGAATGACAACATGCTGATACAGCCTCCAATAACACATGCAGAATTAAACAAATGAAGAACAAAAAAAAGCCTTATAACTTACTGTCCAAAACTTTATGAAGTACTGCAAGACTGTAGCAGCAACAAACAGACAGTACACTAAGGAATACATTAAAAACAGGAGGAAGAATTTGTAGTTAGAAAATCCCACACAATTATTCACCCTAGAAGGAGGGGAAAGAGAAAGAGGTTACTATTACATTAAAAAACCAAAACACCCCTCTCCCCCAAAAAAAACCCCAACCAAACAACAACAAACCCAAACCCCAATACATTGAGTTTTCGCAGAGCATAATGTATATGATGCCAGTGGTATGTCCAAAACAGTCTGGCACTAGTGTTCCAGAAGTATTTTAAGTCACCATTTGGAATGTTTTTTCTCAGGCCAAATGGTGTGGGCCCCTCACATTAATTTTGTCCCCCATGAAGTTCTACAGGACAGGACATGAGCCGGCAAAGCATATGATACATACAGTCTGTACAGGAAGCATCTCACACACTACAAACTAACTGTAGCCATCATGGAAGATAATACAAGCCTCTCCAATTTCAGGGCTTACAAAACCACCTTGAAGCCAACTACTGAGTATTCTTACAGTGACAGCAGGTCACTTTTACTGAGTAACAATGAATACAAACTACAGAAGAGTATCTGTCTGAGTGGGTCTTATGCATCATCCAGAATTGAGAACTTGTTTCTACCGTGTAGTGAGTATCCCCTCTCCTGGTAACAATACCAAACTAAACAAAAGGAAGAAATGCCATTTCTCTCAGGTCACATTAACACCATGGTTTCTCTATATAAAGAGAAATTGCATTGTTTGGGCTACTGGGCCTGCAACAATATGGTCCAACACATCAGGAGCAAGATTTATTTTCACATATTAAAGCCTCAAGATGTTATGTGAAAAATCAAGTTTTACTTCAAAGTTGCATTTTTGAAGCAGCATCTAATTCATGCAGGATCTAATTCATTATTATTACTGATTTTTTTTTTTTTTTAACTTACCATGGACAGTGGTGGTCCATTTTCAGTACACATCTGAAAGAGAATTTCCAGCAAGTTAAAGAAAAAATCCATTTCCTAAGACACATACTTCTAGCTTGTGCAGGTTGGCGGTTGAGGGGAGTGGTGTTGGGTTTTTGTTTTCTTTTTCTTTTTTTTGCCTGTTTGTTCTTTAAAGTAGTCTGCCCTACTGTATCTTTTTCAAGTCCTTCTCAATCATGCCAATTCTCTGTACTATAGCAGCTGTCCTTTCACACAAAAAGACCAAGTCAGATTCAGTGAAGTTATAAACAGAGTCTATTAACAGGGGAAGCATTGCTGAGCAACACCACGTAATAATTCATTAAGCCATGCTAGTTTTATGTGCGCATTGAGACAAAACAAATCCGAAGGACCCTACAGCATCGTGTGGGTAAAGTATGTTAGCCTGCCATTCATAGAATCATAGAATAGTTAGAGTTGGAAAGGATCTCAAGATCATCCAGTTCCAACACCCCTGCCATGGGCAGGGACACCTCACACTAAACCATGCCACCCAAGGCTATGTCCA
>JANRGW010030367.1:0-23392 GCA_024733675.1 Psilopsiagon aymara | reverse complement strand
ACCCATCGGCCTCTGCAGCGCTCTGTTCGTTCCGCGGCTCGGTGCGCTGCCCCTGTTCTTTGTGTGACGCGGCCGGCCGGGAAGAGGGCGGCGTTGGAGGGGCCGCGCGCTGTCTTCGGCGACAGGACCAGCGGCGACACCATTCGCACGCAGAACGGTAACGGCCGCGCCTCTGCCTGCGGGCGCTTGAGGAGCGGGGCGGGGAGGGGCAGGGAGGAGGCAACATGGCGCTGCCGTTACCGCCGCCATGTGCTTCCTCAACTCTGCGCTTGTCCGGTAGGGGCCTCACCCTCCCGCCAGCGTCTCAGTGCCGGCCGCTGGAGGCCATAGGGAGGGCTGTTACGGAGCCTCCACGCCGAGACTGAGGGCTCCTGCCTGTCTCCGCCGCGCTTCAGCGGCGAATTGACCCCGCGGACCGTTTCGTTTCTTAGTAGAAGTACCCACTGGGAGTGGGGCCCTGCTGACCACAGGTTGCTCGGTTCCATCCAGACCCCATAGGGCATGAGCCGGCGAGGCCTGCAGACTGGCCGAGGAGCCTTACTAGGGAAAGGGCCGCTGGGGAACCTTCCTGCTCCCCAGCATGGGGTTATGGCCTGCTTTTCAAAGTCGGGAACATCCTCAGGATGAGTGTTTTCTGCTATAGTTCTCAAAAACGTTCCACATTTCTTAGGATTTTTGTCCCCGTTCTTGAGGGAGGGCTGCAAGTTTCAAGACCGTTCTCAGCTAGCGGATAGAAGGCAAAGGAAGAAGCTGAAGACCTGCTTCCGGGCTGTTGTGAGAGTCATGGCAGTTCTAACGATACTTTAGGCAGAACACTTAGTATAAAAGCAGCCTTAATCTATGGCTAAGTTTCTACCTTAAAATGACATCTTTGATATAACGGTTCTTTGTTTCAGAAAGCTATTACTCCTCCAAAACAACATAAAAGCTCTTTATATTGTTTGCAATTCAAGGTGCAGATGAGTTACAACTATTCCCATTATACTACCACTTTTTCAATTTCCAGATTAAGTGGCTATGCTTGTGGGATAAAGAAAAGCTTGCCACGGTCTGAAGGAAAAGGTTGATTGTATCTTTTTCCTATATGAAGCTGGCAGAACATCCTTTTAAACAAGCCACTGTGTTAGAGGTTTCATAATTTTTGTTTAAGTCACAGACCTGATTGAGACAAAAAGATGCGTTAGTAATTGATACATGGTGATACTGTTGTTCTCTGTGTCTGGAACTGAGGAGTAAATGAGAGTGAAGTTTCATGCCATGACATGCTGCTGACAAAATAAATAGTCCTACCAACCTTTTCTGAACTACCACCACTGTTCTTCGGGTCCTGGGTAGTGTCTTCCATCTTACCAAGACAACAGGAAATGAATCTTTTGATCAGTCAGTTGTGCCAGATTAGTTAGTTGAACCAGCGTGTGGGGAAGAGTGAGCTTTGGCACAGATTGTATTGTTTAGTAGCAGACAGCTATTAGTTTAGGTTGGCTGAAACCTAATCTTAAATTAGGCCATTATCAGGTTTCTGAATTGCAGGTTCTTGAGACATTTTCTTGTAAACCTGAGTTGCCCTAGAGTTGGAAGGATACAACTTCTTTTTATTTGTTCAGTTACTGCAGCGTCTGCTATTGCCAATATTGTGAAGAGTTCTCTTGGTCCAGTTGGCCTGGATAAGATGTTGGTGGATGATATTGGGGTAAGTCAGCTTCCCTTCAGAAGCATCAGGAGGACTTGTAGAAGTGCTTCCATTTAGGGTACTTCCTCGGTTGGGCATGCACATGTCTGGGTTTTTCAGCAGTTCTGAGATGGTATAGGAGGAGAGCTGTGGTAAAACTGAGCATCTGGTAATGTATGCTGCATCATTAACAGTTGTCTCCTTTCAATATGTAAGTTCTTGTCACCACTTAAAAAATATTGGGCAGGTTCACAGGGAGTAAATACCACAGTTAAAGTCAGGCCTTGTGGTGTTGGTGACTTGAATTTCTTGGTTTCCACATTAGGAGAAATAATAAAACATTCAAGTAGTGCCAGAGCAATTTTAAAGCAGTAGCTCATATTTTAAAATATTCCAAGCAAACGAGGAAAGTTTGCTGTTTTACAGTCAGCTGTAATGAAATACTGTATTAGAGGTGAGCAGCACTGCTGCTAATCTGGTGTGTCCAAAACGTTTGATGAGGTTTTGTAACGTAAGGACTTGTGTGATAAGAGTGGTAACATTTCTGTTGCTACAGAGAGACTCCTGGTTAAAAACCAGCAGTAAACATTTGGTATAAATAGTTTTAATATATGGAAGTTTGCAAAGAAAGTAAGTTCATTTTTTTTGTATGAATGTTATAAAACGCAATGGTCAAAATGTAGTAGAAATACACTTCATGTTCACATCTGATTTCCAAAAATTAGGATGTGACCATTACTAATGATGGTGCAACCATCCTGAAACTGCTGGAAGTGGAACATCCTGCTGCGAAAGTTCTTTGTGAGCTGGCAGACCTGCAAGACAAAGAAGTTGGTGATGGGACAACCTCAGTGGTACGTAGAAAGCTTTACAGGCAGATAGTCAGTGTTTTATTAACAGAGTGCAGCTTTTAATTTCTCCATTATGAGTCTTGGTGCAATGTTGATCAACTATACAGAATAAAAAACCTTGAGGTTGACTAAACAGGTTTTTTAAGTAAATTACAGAACAAAGAGCTTCGATCTGTGGGGTTTTTTGGAGGTGCTGGTTTTCATATGCAGCTGATGTTCTGGGAGGGACTGCATACTGCAGTTTTATTATTTTATTTTTCCTTTGTAAAGGTTGGGGGTAGATTCTGAAAAAGAGTTTTTACTTTTTAAAAACCATGTGAAATTAAAGTGCTAAGAACTAATAAAGATGCGTGTTGAAAACTTGCCTGAGATTTTGGGCAACTTTGGGACAGGCAAAATGATGTGGCTTTTACCTGGTGTCAGAAACTATTTCCAATTCTAAGTACTTGCTTCCACTGAGTAGACATTGGATAACTACTTGTGATTCTGCTATGCCCTTAATGCCAACAGGAAGTTACTGTGCATATATGGAATATGTGTATTTAGTGTTTGTATTCCAAACAGGTAATTATTGCTGCAGAACTTCTGAAAAACGCAGATGAGCTGGTCAAACAGAAAATCCATCCTACCTCCATTATCGGTGGATACCGACTTGCTTGCAAGTAAGAAACAGTTGAAGTACATTGCGTTCTTTAAGGTACAATAACTGCATGGTCTTTGTGTATCTGTATTTGTGTCTCTGCTTTTAGAGGCTTCTTGGTGCAGAGTGGGTATGGTGTTTTGTTGAGGGGGTTGTAGGTTCTTTTGTTTAAATTTTAACATATCTGTAATCACATAAAAATGCCACGTTCCTATCCTAGAAGATGAATTGCTTTTATCCCTGTGTTCTTTGAGGTAACATTTAGAAGGGCTGAAAACATGGAAGATTTTTGTCTATTTGTAGGGGTGGTGTTCTTTACTGGTATTTATCTTCTACAGGGAAGCAGTTCGCTACATCAATGAAAATCTTGTTATTAACACCGATGAATTGGGCAGGGACTGCCTAATTAATGCTGCTAAAACATCAATGTCTTCTAAAATTATAGGAATGTATCCTTTAAATTGATGAAGAGAATCATTGATTGGAGAGCTTAAGTAGCTAGGCTGGTTGCCTTTGCAGCAGTTTTTATGACTGGGTTATAGTATTCAAGCTGTCATTCTTATAATGGGCATGAAAAATGCTTCACAGATACTATTTTCTGCCATGGGAAAAGATGTCCAGACTCTTCTGATTTATGTAAACCTGGTTAGTGACATAACTGGGTTTATCAGCATATTATTTCCTTATGACATTGCATGTTAATGAGAATAGTAAGGAATTTTGTGAATGAAGCATGTGTTACACAAGTCAACTACCTGTGAAGTGAAACTACAGGGAGGAAGGTTGCCTTTAACTCTGTAGTCACAGAAAGTGCTGCATTTTTAGCTTTTCTGCTAACAAGGGAATGCAGACTGGCCACAGGGATAGGTAGTTTTGTAAGGAAATAGGTGCATAAAATGTAGGCATCACATTAGCCTGTCCTAATTTTCTTACCAGTGTTTGTGTTAAGAATTACTTGTTCCTTTAAGGCAGTGGTAAAGAAAGCTTGCACTCCCATGCCTTTCTGTAGTTCTTTGGAAACAGTTTTTGACTCTTAGTTTGGGCACTCTCAGTGACTTTGTATTTCTCTTAAGCATAATAGTGGTTTTCTTCTTCAGTTATAACCTTAACAACATTTTAGTGATGGTGATTTCTTTGCCAATATGGTAGTGGATGCAGCACTGGCAGTTAAATACACCGACCAGAAGGGCCAGGCTCGGTACCCAATCAACTCAGTTAATGTTCTGAAGGCACATGGCCGCAGCCAAAAGGAGAGCATACTTGTGAACGGTTATGCTCTGAACTGTGTGGTGGGCTCACAGGGTAAGAACATGCCATGTTTCATAAAGCTTTTGTGTGAACTCAGTCCTCTTTACTTGTCCTGCATGCATCTTCTTACTGTTTGCATTAGTTGCAAATCATTGGGTTTTCAATTCCAGAACAATTGGACAAGAGCCCTAAAAAACCCTTGCTGCTTCACCAGTGGTTTCTAGGCTCCAGTCTGCCAACTATTAGTAGTGATCTGCGGGGTGTTTGTAAGGTACTGTGGTTTTCCTAGCTTAGGTTTAGCATGGTAACACTGATTTTCTGGAACATAAGTGCTTCCTTTGTAGGGAGCCAATGGCTGTTTTCCAGGAAACTGTTACACTTAGCAGAGCCCTGTTGTGATTAGATAACCTAAAGGATGTGAGGCGGATGGGTCAGCTTTTCATGGTCATTCCCATTTTGGGGACGGGTTCGGGAAAAAGGTAACAGGTCACAGGAGAAATTTAAAGCACAAAATTTTCTTTGAAAGTCTTCCTTAGCATTTTTTTGTACTAGGGCAGAGCTGGTGGTGGAGAAGCAAACTGGATAGCAATCTGAAATGTGAAAGTAACACCAGTTTTAATCTCCACTGCTGACTTGACATTCTGTTAACTGTGTTTTACAAAATCTGTTTTCTTCTTCTCGCTCATCAGGTATGACCAAGAGAATAGTTAATGCAAAGATTGCATGCCTTGACTTCAGCCTGCAGAAAGCAAAGATGAAGCTTGGTGTTCAGATTGTTATCTCGGACCCTGAGAAGCTGGACCTGATAAGGCAGAGGTGTGTGTGGAAGCTTGAGTAACTGGGACAGTGGGGCTTCACAAGCTTTGTTGGTCTCTCCAGCTGAGGTGTCTCAGTGTAACTTTGTCTGGGTGCAAGATGTAAAAATGTTATAAATGTTAAGATTTCCCCAAAATACCAAATACTGATGGTAAAAGTCTTCATTTCTGGGGGCAGAGCTAGTATTAAGTCAGGGTTTTTGAGAGATCCAAGTTTGTGCAGTGGTCCCTTCCTGCAGAGCTCTGCATTAAGGTTTTGGGAAATGGGTTGACAGAATGTGACTGTAGATTTCTAGATACAGTTTTATAACTAACTTTATACTTGCAGAGAGTTAGATATTACCAAAGAAAGGATCCAGAAGATTTTGGCTACTGGTGCCAATGTGATTCTCACCACTGGAGGTATTGATGATATGTGTCTGAAATACTTTGTTGATGCTGGTGCTATGGCAGTACGAAGAGTTGTGAAGAAGGACCTTAAGCGGATTGCTAAGGCATCTGGAGGTACATATATAGTAACTAATCTTCAAAATTCAGCTTTTAACATGCAAGGCATGCAAGGAGAGGATGAGTAGAGCTGAGACACTCTTAGTTCCTTCAAGTAACTGAGTTACAGCTTTTCTGTTATTTCTGTGGAAGTAGATGAGTATCATAAGAGTTGACTGCTGAAGATTTACAGGGGGTGGTTGGGGAGGACAAAATGCTGCCTCACGCTGGGAAGACTATCCTCTTGTGGAAATGAGCCAGAATCTGTATTGATACAGAAGTCTTTATTGAGCACACATTCATATGCCTCTGTTTGGACAGTTGTGTTAAGTACATTGTTCAGATTGTTCAAGAAAGAACTCCTAAGTCATTCAGTACGTGCTGGAAAAAAGTCTGGTATAGATTAGTGTCTGTCAATTCTTGAATTTGCAGGAAAGCATTTTCATTAGGAGAAAGCACAGGAGCTTGTACTTCTGTTTTCTTTCTGTGTGTCTATTCTGGGAAGTTGCAAAGGTGTGCTGGCATGGAAAGCTAATTTAACTTCTTTCTTGTTAAAGCGACCATATGTTCAACCCTTGCAAACCTGGAAGGTGAAGAGAGTTTTGAGGCATTAATGCTGGGACAGGCAGAAGAGGTGATTCAAGAAAGAATCTGTGATGATGAGCTGATCTTGATCAAGAAGTAAGAATCCTTTTTAAAATACTCAGTTTTGTGTGCATCTTCAACTAAGTTTGAGGCGGAATCCCGCTTATTTACTTCCATGCTATCTCGGCGGTATGAGTAATTACATGCATGGGAAAGCCCACTGCAGATAGGAGGTGAAAGTATCAGTATTTAATCTGTTCTGGGGCTGGACACCTCTTTCATCAACCATAATGTATGAGAAATCAGATGGCTGGATAGCCTTCACTTACAGTTCTGTTCATAAACAATTTTTTCTAAGCTGGCTTCTATTTACAGAGGCGGTAAAGGGAAACAGTTACTATTTGAGTAATTCCATCTGAATAAGCTGGTGCTAGCTAAATCTGACCATTTGTAATAAAGATAGCTTATTTGTGCTGGTTTCATTGAATCAGTCATCCGCTTCGTAGTATGAGATGGACCAGTTACTGTTGAAATTTTTTTGTGGTTATGGGTAAGAAAAGCAACAGTCACTGGCTGTCCACACATAGAACTTTTCCTTGAAGTTTTAGGATGCCACTGCTGTCTGTTTCCTGAGGACCAAAGTACCTGTTTAGGAGGAACATACTTCACAGATAGTATCTTTTTCCACTGCTTTCAGTATCTCTTTCAGTGTTCAGTCTCCTGCAGTCTGATTTGTGTGTGAAATACCCTGACCATGACACTTGCATGGCAGTTACATGACTATTACACTGTAATGTTGGCAGTCATTCTTTCACTTAATGCCTGTGCCAGAGGGTTCTTTCTCAGTATCTGATTACATTTTGCCCTGGTTTGATGGGAAAACTAAACATTGAAAGAATTTGGCCTAACTGAATTTGGCTTTAGAAGCAAACTTGTAGCAAGAAGAGTTTATTTACATTCAGTTCAACACCACTGACTTCTCATTCCTCTTTTCCCTAGTACAAAGGCTCGTACTGCAGCATCAATTATCTTACGAGGAGCTAACGACTTCATGTGCGATGAAATGGAAAGGTCTATACATGATGCCCTCTGTGTTGTTAAAAGGGTATTGGAATCCAAGTCTGTTGTCCCAGGTGGTGGTGCTGTGGAGGCAGCACTTTCAATATATCTTGAAAATTATGCAACCAGCATGGTAAGTCTTGCGGGAAGAAGTAGCAGCGTGCCTGTGTTACCTTAGGACAGTGAATTTTCAAGCATTTCTTCTTTCTCCTAGAAGTTAGTTCCACGATCAGTAAAAACTGCATCAGCTTAAAATAGTGCCTTAAAATGGAGGATATTAATTATCCTTTCTCTGAAAACCAGAATATATGGTTCTTTGCCCTAAAACCAGGGTTTGCATGTGAAAACCCCTACCTACTATTGACAGTTTTGATTGCAGCTGTATTGTTTCTTGTTGCAGCAATGGGTTTAGAACCTTTTTCCTCTTCCTAGGGATCACGTGAGCAACTTGCAATAGCAGAATTTGCAAGGTCCCTCCTGATAATTCCAAACACACTGGCAGTGAATGCTGCTCAAGATGCAACAGATCTCGTTGCAAAGTTGAGAGCGTTCCACAACGAGGCTCAAGTTAACCCCGATCGCAAAAACCTGAAATGGCAAGTATCTGCCTGGTGGGAGGCTGTTGAATGTGGAGCGGTGGCTTGTCACTCTACTGAAGTGTGAAGTTCTTTACTGTGAGAGTGGTGAGGCACTGGAACAGGCTGCACAAAGAAGTGGTAAATGCTTCATCCCTGGCAGTGTTCAAGGCTGTGTTGGACAGAGCCTCAGTCAACATGGTCTAGTGTGAGGTGTCCCTGCCCATGGCAGGGGGGTTGGAACTAGATGATCTTAAGATCCTTTCCACCCCAAACCATTCTGTGATTTATCTGCATGTGGAAAAAAGGTTGTAGGTTATCACTGAACTTTCTCTGCCCTTCAGTCCCGTTTGTGTGTCACTGGGAACTAGTACTAGCTGAACAGCATATTTCCAACTATATTTCTACCTTTTCTGATCTCTCCTTCTGACCATTTCTTGGCAGGATTGGTCTTGACTTGATCAATGGGAAACCTCGCGATAACAAGCAAGCTGGTGTCTTTGAACCAACCATGGTCAAAACCAAGAGCCTAAAGTTTGCCACAGAAGCGGCAATTACTATTCTTCGAATTGATGACCTTATTAAACTGCACCCTGAACCTAAAGAAGAGAGAGGGTGCTACGAGGACGCAGTTCACTCTGGAGCACTTGAAGAGTAACTTAGGTTTTATTTATGGTTGTCTGACTTACACTTCCCACTCTTGTAACTAAAATGTTAATAAAACAGGTGCTTGAATGCTGCTGCTATTTTCTTGTGAACAAACATTTTTCAAAGCAAGGTTGATCCTTACAGTGAGAATTTAAGCTCATGTGTAACAGCTGAAGTGAGTGTCTACAGCAGCCACTAGTCTGTCAAGGCAGTTACGGAGTGCCAGGAAGTAAGGGAGTAAGCTTAATTGATTTTGAGCAACACAAAATAAGCTCCATGATTAGAAGTTTATTAGGAAACTTTCAAAGCTAGTTCACATTAGCTATTCACTCATTCATCTCTCAACACACATAGCTATTCCCATTCCTCCTCCAATACAGAGAGCAGCAACACCACGTTTTCCACCAGTTCGTTCCAGTGCATGTAGGAGAGTAACAAGGATGCGGCAGCCAGAGGCACCGAGAGGGTGACCAAGAGCAATGGCTCCACCTTGGATATTAACCTAAAATACAAGAGCCAATAGAAAAGGTCAGGTTAAGAAACCATTTAACAAGCTTAGCTGAATTTCAGCATGATACAGTCCTCAATGGTGACTAAACTTGGAAATGTCAGCTACTACCATTTCAAGGAGAAACTGAACATGGATGCAGCTGCTGTTAGTATTTCTTCTGAAAGGGGTCCATCTTTATTCTTTAAAAATCAGGTGAAATTAAGGAGGGGAGAGTAATACCCATGCATTTTGCCATCACCAGAAGGGTACAGTGGCAAATACACTTCAACAAGTTCAGTGTCTGAAGTTGTAATTACAAGTGTGCCCAAGCAGTTACCTAGATCTGCTTACAAATCCACTGCAATGAAATTCACGCCTGTTCATTTGGAAACCTGCTAGCAAAGCTAGCCTGCTGCTGAGCAGTGTGAGGAAACACTCATGTTCCCATTTTTCTCATGGCAAAGTGTGATTGCAGGAGGACTGTTCTTGCTTGTTTGGAATATGATCCAGGTGCACTGAGTATAGTAACTTTGAATTAGAGGAAACAAACTAATGCCCTCAAATGTATTCAGTACCTTTTCTGGATTTACTTTCAGCTCTTTTGCTATTGCAACAGCCAATGATGCAAAGGCTTCATTAATTTCAAAGAGGTCAACTTGTTCCAGAGTCCAGCTGGCTTTGTCAATCTGAGAAAACAAAATAAATAGAGGCCTTGTTACCTTTTATGTCTTCCTCAGCACCAGAGAAAGCTTTCTGTAAGACTGTAGTGGGGTGAATTGAAGCCACCACTTCTAAAAAGATAAAGGAAACATTTGGGGTTTTTTTAGCTAGCATTGATGACAGAATTCTTGAAGACAAAAGACAAAACTGGTGTCAGCAGAAGTCAGTGCAATGTGCCATAACATGCTGGGTGCTCTTAAAAAAGCTTGACTAATTTTACACATGCAGTGGTGGTGCTGCAATTGTCAAATTGTCTGTGCTGCCCTTATACAGACAAGCACTGTTTTCAAAAGCAGATTTGAGACTGAAAGTTATTTTTTCAGATCATGAGTCTGATCCCATTAGAGACTCTATGCTTAATACAGATTTTTACACAGGAGATAGAGAAGTGACCATTAGTGATGCTGTCAAGTGTAACTTGTCCAGTCTCTCCTGCCTTGAAGTTGAAAATCACCACCAGAAGACTTACAGCCTGTCTGAGAAGATGTCATGTTGTCACTTGAGAAACCCTTGCAGTGCAATTGCCTGCTCGGGGGGCAGGCGTAGGTGTGTTTCACATCTCGTCATTTTTATTAGCACCCACTCTAACAACAATGCATTATCAGCAGAATCAAGCAGAGCAATGCTGTTTCACAACCAGCTCACCAGACTGGTGCATCACCAATGCTACAGACGAGGAGGAGGGCCTCTTGCTACCCGGTATTATTGCAGAGACAAATTGGAAACTGTTCACTCTTTGATATTTACTATGTTGCTGTAACACTAAAGTGCATGGCCTAGACGATCTCTCGCTGTGAAGCAATACTACAAAATTGTGAAGAGAGAAACTGGTGGATGTGAAGTGTTTGTAACACACAATACAAAATCTACGTTAAGAAGTAGTGTGTCCTTTTTCAGAACACCTATAAAATGATAGGTACTGTTAAATACACTTGTCTGTTCTACAATTTAAGCTAAAAATGTTTATTGTGTGTACATCTGTCACAGTCTTGATCAAAAAGAACAGTTTGAGCTATGGTAAGAAAAGGCTTCAGCATTACACAGTTCTGCTTTTCCCATCGAAAGCCATAGAGCTTGGGTGAGTCCAAATAAGGCTTCTACATTGCTAGGACATTTCAGACATGAACAAAAGGCCTTTGTATAGTATAAATAAGAGGAATTCTAAAGCAAGTCTATCCTCATCAGCTGCACAAGAGCTCTTTTCACACTCAATTTCATAGCTCAGTTTTAAGAAATGATCAGCTGGGGTTGCCATGGGCTATGTCTATATTAGCCAACAGCATGGTACCACAGGGGTGCGCTCACTCAAGACATTTTATCCAAGAACTTCATCCTGTGAACAGAACAAAAGGCACATCAGCAGGTACCATAATGGTCAGGGCATGTTAAGATGTGGTTCTGGAGTGTACCTTCTTGTTCACGTTCATCTGAAAGGAATTCAGTTTGCATGCTCCAGCCCTTTCTGAAACACAAAGGGCACCATCACCTTTGCTCATGCAGATGCACTCAACTGGCCCTTCTCTCACAATTGTGTTGTATTACTGCAGCACAACCAGGCAGTGATCTGAAAATCCACCTGGCCAGGCTCAGCGTCAGAACCATATTGTGGTAGCACAAAATCACCCCCAAATTAGGTTAGTACACACATCCATGAAATAAAATCTTAATCCTCCTAGGTTTCTAGGTGGCTTTACACAAACCTGAGTAGTTTATGCTCTGAACTCCATTCATACACCTATACATTTGTGTTTTGTTTGCTTTTACGAGTAGGCACTAGCCTGGTAGCATTAGAAATCTTAATCTTGTATACTCTCCACTATTTTTAGTCTTGTTTTCACTTAGTTGATGTTTTCTACTAAGTCTTCCTTAGAATTTAGAAAAAACAAAGGCATGGCCAGAAAATGAAAAAAAAAAAAAAAAAATAACAAGCAAGAGCTTTTAAATAATAGACATAGATAATTACTTACAGCTTGTCTTATTGCTGAAATGGGCCCTACTCCCATTATGGATGGGTCTAAGCCTGTCTGAGCCCAAGATACAATCCGGGCCAGAGGCTTAAGACCTCTCCTAGCAGCTTCTGATTTCTTCATCAGAATTACAGCCGCAGCTCCATCATTGATACCTGTGGAATGACAAACAACTTGTATGTATTGTTGGGCTTTGTGGGTTTCGCTGTGTCAGCTTTTCCTGCTTCACAATCTATACAAAACAAAAATCACAGATCTTTTATTGATTTAGATCAGTATTGTTCAGATCAGCCAAGCCTGACCTTTGACACAAAGGCTTAAAATGGGCACCATGGGCACTGCTGTAAATGAGACACGCTTGTGATTCCATGTGGAAAGCAGCAGGGGGAAGAATCAAGGCACAATCTGAAGAAGGAGCATATCAGATTTATCAGGTAGAATTTGGAAGAGGCAGCAGAAGGACCAAGGAAGACATTTCAAAGCTGTCTGGGGCAGAAGAGTTATTCCCAAAGGAGTAACATTTTCAGACACAAATGTTAAGTTTTCCTTTGTCCAGACCTGCAGTATTAGCAACCACTGGACAGCTAATTTGAAAAAGAGAAGTAGTTTCTATTTGTTCCAGCCTATCAGGTATTGCTGTAATTGTCCACTCTTATTGCTTCATAGAAAGCAAGCAAACAAAAGCAACTGATTTGTAAAGAAACCCTCCACCACAGTTAATATTTGAGTTCTACTATGTTGTCAAACACATTGCCATGTCCTGCAAAATACATTTAGCAGTAAAAACAGGGCAGAGACCCTGCCTTGAGCCACAAGCAGCTGCTGCCCTTTGCCATTTCAGTTTTAGCCAAATGGACCAACCTGAAGCATTGGCTGCTGTTACTGTCCCAGTTCCATCTGTCAGAAAACAGGGCTTTAACTTTGCCATTGTTTCCAAGTTGCTCCCATGTCGAGGGTGTTCATCTGTTTTAACCTCTACCGGACCTGCAAAGCACAGCTAAATTTAGATATTCAACATCTGTTTTACTTCTCTCTTATTGAAAACAATAACCCCTCAAAGTTGAAAAACAAAGTAGCAGGCTATGTCCTTACAGAATAGATTATGGAAAAGGCTTTGTAAGTGGGAAACCATCCACTGATTATAGGAGACACAGTAGAAAACAGACTTTTTTCTTTAAAATCAGCTCTCATTATCCATTTCACACCTACCTTTTTTAGATGGTACAAGAACAGGAACGATTTCTTTTGTAAAATAGCCAGCTTTCTGTGCTGCCTCTGCCCTGTTTTGTGACTGTACTGCAAGTTGGTCTTGTTCCTCTCTGCTGACTTGCCACTGGCTGGCCACATTTTCAGCTGAAATAGAAACACAATGCAAATTGCTATCAGGAAATACTAAGATTTTAAGCTGTAAAATTTTAAGTACAGAGGTAATGAATGATTAATGATTGCTGTATCGAGCAGCTGAGCCTGCTGAACATTTTCATTCAGATTTCCTCCTTTTTGTTTGCTGATGATTCTCCACAGTGTTTGCTTTTGAGGGTGGGAATTTCTGTGCAGGATCACCTCCCAGAGAGAAGTTACACCAAATTAAATACAAATGCAAACAAGCATTTCTAATCTATTGCTTCTCTGGATTATTATGCTCAGATCTCTCTACAGCTACTTCAGAGGAGGGAACAGTGCTGAAGTTACTCTGTTTCACAAGCAAGGTCTGAAAAAGTAGTTGGTTCACTACCCCATCCAAAGGTGCAATAACCTGCAGTTGCAAACTGTGTGTACGCAGTTCACTTAATTCCCCACAGTGTCTGTGCTACTGAATGCTCATTACATGCAGGTCTTATCTTGTTTATTTTTCCTGAAATTAAGTCAGATTGCTCAGATGCAAAAGATGCAGAGAGAACAGCTCAGACAGGAAAAAACGAACCAAAACAAATCTAACAAAACAGCAGCTTTACAAAGCAGAAAATGCTTTCAACGCCTTTCAATATTAGGGATTTCTTTCTTTTTCATGACTACAACTGAAGGACAGCTTGCAACACCTCATTTGAAACTTCAGATTTCTGAGACTTCCCATCAATGAATTCTTCCCCCCTTCTGAATTAACTGTTTCATTTCCTGACTGTCAGCACTTACCTGTTATACCCATATGATACTGATAAAAAGCATCTGTAAGGCCATCGAGGATTATAGTGTCCTGCAAGGAAGCCTCTCCCATTTTAATCCCAGCTCGCATATGAATGACATGAGGAGCCTGCAAGAAGGTATTTTGACAGGAGTCAGACGGTTTCTATCTCCAGTGTATACTGAAGAGGCAGACCCCTGCCTTGGGACTGCAGGTTGCTGCCCCACATCTTGACAGTCTGCCCAGCTCCCTGTTGTTTCTCCCCCCAGTCTCCTGCTGGTGTGGTCTGTTTGGCCTCTTCATCTCCCAGTAGGAGACCACCAAGCAGTGAGTGTTTCATCTCCACAGATTTAATCTATCATCCCTGGGGCCATACACCCATTGGTCCCTCATCTCTAGGTGGTTGCCAATTGCACTCCGCAACCAGTGTCACTCTCGGCATCCAGCAGAAGAGGCCACTCTATTCTTAGGCATCAGATTGCTGCCGCAACACCATTTTTTAATACAGCCATAGGATGGACACCTCAAAGTAAAAGTGCTTTTGCTCCCTTACAAGCTCAAATTGTTTGGTGAACAACAACATTTCCAAGTATTCCTTCTTTGGGTTTTTTGCACACAGAAAACCCCATCTAGGCCAGGTGTCACAAGCAAACAAGTATGTGTTTGCATGGCACCTTTTCAGTAGCTACAGTGTCAGGTCTTTGGTTTAAGAAAGAAACCAAGCAAGCTACTGAAGTTAATTGTTGCATGTGTAAATTCACTCCTAAATGCAGAAACTGAAGCTGCTCTTTCGATTTATCTCTAGAGCATTATAATAATAGAAACATCTAGGTTGCAAAAGACCCTTAAGATGATCAAGTCCAACCTTTACCCACTAGCTTTGAAATACAGGGTTTCAACATGATGCTGTTTGTTGCAGGTAAGGCAGTGCAATGTGAGTTCAGTGCTTTGCCTCACCTTGCTCATGCTTTCCATGCCTCCTGCGACCACGATGTTTGAGTCTCCCGTCAGTATGGACTGAGCAGCCAGACATACGGCCTTCAAACCTGACCCGCAGATCATCTGGCAGCTCCATGCAGGCACCGTGTAAGGGATGCCTGCAGCAACACTCGCCTGCCGGACAGGGTTCTGGCCAGCACCTGTGTGCGGAACAGGCAGCACGTTTCCTTTGTTCTTAAAAAACAAACATCAGCCTTAACACTTCTCACAACAGGTACTCTCATTCCACCAAAATATAGAGCTCGCTCCTATCTTCAGCTGGAAGACAGAGATGTTCCAAGGGGTAGCCTGTAAATAGGAGCTCAGTTACCTCTCTCCTTTATATTGCTGACTAATAAAATACCGGCAAGATCAACATGGGACTTATTACTGACAGCTTTAACATCTGCACCTCTGCCTTTGATGGCAGGTCAGATAAAACACCAACTTCAAATTAGCACTAGCCTGCTGTACATGTGTAAAAGGAGAGCTCATTTAAATTGCTACTTGCTGAAGGATTTCTTTTCAACATCATCTGTACGCCACCAGCAGCCAACTTTCCCTAAAAGTCCCTACAGGGACCAAAAGCACAATAATGCAAGGACAGTCCTGAAAGCTTCCATTCTTGGTTGTAATCCTGATGGAGAAAACAGGAGCGCTATAGGCAAACACTCTTCATGTGCATCTCCCCAAGCCAGAGTAATGCCAGCTCTTTGTATGCAAACAAATGGATAAGGAGAGCACATCCTTCAGAAAGCTAAAAATATGCAGGAATCTGGATCAGCTTTAAGACAAAAATATATCCTTTATTTTCTTCCTCCACCTTTAAAATGCAAACCCGCCCTATGACTGCTGATTAAACATTACCCTAGGAAACGCTGGGGACGGTTCAAAACCAACAATTCCCCACCAGCCACGTTTTCAATAAATCAAAATACTTGTTTAGGAGCAAGTGGTATCACAGATCTCACAGGAGGGTCTTACACACAAACACAAACTCAGGACCTGCTTTTAAACCTCAAGAGTTATCATTATGTATGATGATAAGTTTTAGAGAGGAGATGACCAATGTCCAGCGCTGGAGAAGGGATGCTGTAACAAAGAAAAGAAACTGATTTTCACACACAGTTATTTACTTTGGGGATTTAAAGAAACCCCAAACTATCCCCCCACCACGTCCCCTCCGAAAACCCAGGGGTGGGTTTGGTCATCCAGAGCGCACGGAGAAGGGACCAAGTGCCGCTCGACTCTTCTGTTAAGGAACCACATTCTTAAAGCAAGGAACTACGTTGCGAAACACGACCCCTGAGCTGCTCCACAGCGAAGGAGAGATGCGGCCGTGGCGGGGAAGACCCAGGCCAGCGCCACCGGGCCGCGAGAAGAGGCCCCTTACCAGCGGTGAGGACCTGCCCCAGGATCACCTCCGACACCTCGGCGGGGGCCAGCCCGGCCCGACGCAGCACCTCTCGGATCACCGCGGCGCCCAACTCGTGTGCCGGCAGCGCCGACAGGCCGCCGTTGAAGGAGCCTGGGCGGACACAAGGCACAGCGCGATCAGCAGCGGCCCGGGGAGCGGGGCACACACACCGCTCACCCGGGCCCGCCTCTCACCCACGGCCGTCCTGGCGGCGGCGACGAACACAACGGGGTCCGCGCTCATGGCGACGGCAGCGGAGTGGAGCGACACCGCGGATACTGCGCGGCAGCCGCGGCCGGAGCCAGAGCCGGGGAGGCGCCGGGCCCGCCCCTCGCCCGAGCCTCTGCCGGGGGCGGGAGCCCGCACGTGTGATCCTTGGCCGCGCCCCTGGGAAGGGCCGGGCCAGGCGTGGCGCGGGTACGCTTTGTCTGCCGCCGGCTCCCGAGGCGCTGGGGTGGCTCCCGCAGTGCCGGGGGACCTCCAGGGCTCGGCCTTCGGACCAGGCCAAGCCAGGCCAGCGGCTTTTGCCAGCAGCGGCAGTGCTCGGCTTATTGTCTTTGACAGCATAAAACGTGGGGGTCAAGTGCTCCGTTACCACACCGCTCTTGAAGGGCGGCTTTTTTTTTTTGTCACGGTGGCGTTTCATAGGATCGATGTGAGTGGAAAAAACCCCAGTGAAACCAGGAGAATAGCAACACAGAATTGTCTATCACTGCTCTGCTCAGCAGTGGTTACTGACACCCAGAGTCTGCCAACACCCAACACATCCTTCTTTTTAATTTAACAGAAGCCTAACACACATACATATGTTTTCTGAAAACACACACACACACACACACACACACACACACACACGTATATCTCCTGTGCTGAGGCCTGTGCTTACTTGCTCACAGACCAGATACTCAGCCTTACGGATGTGCCAGCTAAAGCATTGCACTGAAGTTGTGGCTGAAGGCCAAGAAGGTGGTTAGAAAATGTGCTATGACTCCTACCTTAGCTAGAGTATCAACAAAGTTGAGAGATACATGATTTTACCCATGTGGTAAAATTTAGTAGGATTTGGGGAAGGGAAGGTTAAAAAAGAACAAGTCCTAGAAAAACAACTAGTATGTGATGGCAAACACAGACAAATACATGCCTATGGATGCCCCAATGCACCTGTGATCACAGTTCACATGTTGGTTAATCCAAACTTGGTGATATTAAATCTGCATGCACAAAATGTATCTGAACCCTCTGCATGGAAACACTGAACAACAGCAGCACTACAGTACCGGAGCTGGATTCCTCTGGCTCCTATCAGCCACTCTTCCTGCTTTACAATGTAAAAAGCTACAACATTACTAGACAGGAAAAAAAAAAAAAGCCCCACAGTCCACTTCAGCTATGGAAAGATCATTAGGCTAGATTTCACTGCTCAGCCATGCTGGTCAGAGTAACTCCAACACTCAAAATACATTTCTCCCTGTAGATATTTCAGTCAGATTGAAGGGCAAGGTCAAAGAAATGAACTATGTGCCATGAGATTTTTTTCAGTCACTTTGGAGTTTCCAGCTTTCGGTAAGAGAAGAATCTGCTCGGAGATCTTCAGGAAAGGAAACCTCTGCAAAATCCCCTGGGCAGCCAAATGCTTGAGTGGACCCAAGCATCTAGAGTAGACCTACTAGTCTCCTAAGGATGCACTAATTGGCCACAGGCATGTGCTATAGCTTTTCTTTAATGCACTCAGGGCAGCTAGTAACACTAACAAAACCTTTAGGTTAAATCTGGATGGGAAAAACATTCTTGGAATCTTTTCAAAAGTCTCATCAGTAAATATGCCACAAAAGCAAAACTCAGGAATACATGATTTTAAGCAACAGACTGATTGTTTTAGAGGAATACTGTACAGTTCCTGACCCACCCTATACAGATGAATATAGTCCCTGGATCTTTCTAAAATTAAGTAGAGAAAGAGTAATATAGATGAATGAGGGCAGCACCATGTAACCTAGTTTATTAACTGTACCATACATCACTCTTCATGTAATGTTTGATTGATTACAACTTAAGGTCATTGATGCAAATACAGAATCAATGATGCAAGATTAACACAAAATGCCAGCAGGTGTGCAAAGTCCAAAAGGAACAGTACACCTGAAGTATGCCTTACAGACAGGATTCCCCTGTATTTAAAGCTTTACAAATATCACCATAATTACTGAACAGAACATGAAAGGGGCTTCAGCCCCTTCCCTCCCCATGCTTCATTTTTAATCCACTAATGAACAGAAGGATTTTGAAAGTAAAGCAGCCCTGGTGCCTTCAGGGTAGCTCACCCCACTGAGCTGACCTGTTGTACCTTCGCTCTCTGCCCCAAACAGCACAACTGTGTGCACTCATCACCACTGATGGGCCAGGCTGCAATGATGGGTGGCCCCGAAATGACAGAGAGGAATGAGTTGTATCTTGGTATCTTTAGCAGGCTTGCAGTATCCTATCTAACTCTCCTTGGATGGTGTCCAGGATTGAGATCCAAGTGGATAAAAGGGGCATGCAAAGGAACAAGATAGCATAGCAATTGCATAAAGGCAAACAGTTATGAAATGTGTATGCTACAGATCAAAGTGAAGTTACTTTTTAAATGTAGATAAAACCTTCTTAACTGTGGCTAGGCAGCTGTGCTTTCAAATTCAGCATAGTTAATGAGCAGCATAATACCCAGTAGCAAACTACTGCCCCATGCTGACGAATTTTACCATTTCTTGGAAATCTAAACTCTGGGAAATTAAGTCAGTCAGTAAAATTCGGACAATTAAAATTAGAACAGAAAGCTTACTTGCCATCAGTGAAACAGTAAAGTTATGTTGCACATAATTTATTTTTCTATGAACACAACTTTCCTGTAACAGGAAATTCTCTAGCCTTTAAAGTCTTTTACACAAATAATGGTACTAATGTCTGCTTTTTTGGGATCCTTACAGGAAAGAAATGTACATGGGATTCCTCAGGGAAGGAGATGTGGCTCCTCTCCTTCCCTGGTGATGTCACCTTGCATCCTTCCACTTTTGCAAAGCTAGGAAGAAACCGTGCTGCTCTGGTCGCACATGGAGATTCAACATTATTCACACCCTCATCTGCGTTCAGCTGATCTGCAGCTGGGTGGGAGCACTTTTGACAATGAAGTAAGCAAATGCCAGTGACGAAGACCTAGGTTTGAAGCACACAAGAGATTCATCTTCATCTTTTATGGAACTGGCCCTTTGCTGTACACCAGTTGGGACCCTTTGGCCAATACTTGAGACTTCTGTTACTGAGAGAAAGAACAGTAACCTGCTTTTTCCTTGTTTCTCCTTTGGTTTCTATTCTTTGCTGGCAGCATGGAACACACCTGACTACTTTGTAGTGTGCAGTAAGTCAGGAGTTAAACCCTGCCACAGTAGTTATTTGAAACATCTCATAATCCTCCATGCTTTTGGGGTTCATAGTTCTTATCTGAAAGCATTTAAGAGGCATCACCCTTTAGATACAGGTTTTCTGTACTTTATACATATTTGAAATTACTTTTATTCCTGACAGGGAATAGAAATTGTTCTTTCGTTGGTCTAAGCAAAAAAGCCAGCTTTTTGCTCTTTGACAAAGGGACAGCCAAGTGAACATTCTCTTCTGTCCTTAAAAAAAAAACAAAACAAAACACATCAGCTACCAAAACAGGTAAGCTCAACAACACTTCCCTGAGAAACAGAGCTGTTTTCAATTGGGAAAGATTAGAGGAAGCCTTTTCTTTTTTCCACATGCTGCAACATTGTGTAAGGATATGTAGGGCACACAGGCTTGCTGAGCACCTTTAGTACCTTAAGGCCCCTTCTTTAGTCTGAAAGAGCAATTCAGGCTTTCTTACCAGTGGTCTGGCACTCAGTTGTCTATAGGAAGGTTCAGCACAGGAGGCACGTCTCAAAGAACAGAATGTTTTCCCAGTGAGGATGAGATTAGCATTTTCTAGAATTCCTCAGCCTCAAACTCCAACCTGACAGACTGGGTCCTTGGAAATAAAGTTCCTGATAGGAAAACATGTTCTTGGCTGTACTAAGAGCAATATGTGTTCTCCTTGAATCTATTTTTGCCAGGGAAAGCTCATAATCTAATCAGCGTTTTTAAAAAATGCTGTCTTCCCTGCAGACAAAACAAAAAAACCAAAAACCAAACCACAACCTTTGCATTATTAAAGCCATCAGTGCCTTTCTGTGGCTTAGAGAAAAATTATGGTAAATACCTGGTTTTATAACCTTCACAAATTTATGCACACCTGTACTTCAAATACAAGCTTGCAGTATTTATCAAGCATCCCAGAACTGAATTTGAGTCACCATTTGGTTGTAATTCGTCTTAATTGATTATCAAGGTTTGATAATGAAAGGTTTGACTTGATTATCAAGCCCTGGAGACTCTTCATCAGGGACTGTAGTGATAAGAAAAGGGGTTATGGATTCAAAGTTAAACAGGTGAAGTTCAGGTTAGATACCAGGAAGAAGTTCTTTACTGTGAGGGTAGTGAGCACAGGAATGGGCTGGCCAAAGAAGTTGTAAATGCTCCATCCCTGACAATGTTCAAGGCCAGGTTGGACAGACCCTTGGGTGACATGGGTTAGTGTGAGGTGCCCCTGCCCACGGCAAGGGGGTTAGAGCTAGATGATCTTAAGGTCCTTTCCAACCCTAAATCATTCTATGATTATCAGCCATGGGATGTCTTCAGGAGAGGCACTGGAGTTCAGTCACTGGTGTGATCAGCCCCTAACAGAAGCAAAATTGCTGATCACTGTGTGGCTCACATTAGTTCACAGGTGTGTGACAGCATTGCAAGTACTGCTGTCTTGGAGACACAAGAGCTGCAAATACAATTTGCTCTATGGAGTTGTATGTTACCATTCAGATGATTTTATATGCTTTCATGGAGTCTTGTATATGTAATTGTAAAAATTTACTGGCAATTAAAAGAGAAGTCCCTGAAAGAGCTCTCTGAAGAAGTATAATTACTTCTTGCTTTAGAAATGGAAGATAAATATGTGGCAATTTCACTAAGAATCTTATAAAAACATCCCAACAGGGATGGGGATATAAAGCAAGCACTAAGCCTGTAGCCTAGTGTTCAGTCAGCTTCTGTAAGAGAGGGAGAGTTCATGGATGTCAAATTCAGGTTTTTTTTGCCACCCAGATCTTTACCTACTAGTTACCTGGAGGACCTCTTTGCATCACTTCCTCCACAGTGCAGGAATCCACACATTTTATCTTTCCCAGGCATCTGTAGGCTGCAGCAGGCTTTCCTGGTGTGTCCCAAGAGTTTGTTTCCCACTCCAGCAGCAGATGTACCACAGTTGTTTCTTCCCCCATTTCATGTCCTTGCAAGTCAAGGACAACCTTTGCCAGAGCTGATTAGCCTTTCTTTAGTTCCTGATATTTTAAGGTACTTGAAAGTGCTAAGAAATCACATAACAGAACTGCAAGCATTTTTTTTTTCTTCCAAACAACACCTTATCTCCCCTTTTCCCTATTTTTCCTAACCTGCAAACAGAAAACTGAGCCAAAAAAAATGGAGGAAAAAGCAGCATCCCTCTGAGCTTAGATGTGTCTTAGTCTTGGTGTCATTCCAGCTGGCTTCCACCTGAAACCAAGGGGCAAAAAACAAATCCAAGCATTTCAGGTAATGGAGAATTAAGTTAACGAATGACATGGTGTCACTCAAGGAACCAAACACCGGGTGAGACAATAGGGAGGGAGTTAAAACAAAGATGCGAGTCATTGCCATAAATATCCCCCAAGAGGGCCCAAGGAGGAGGGTGGGCAGGGGTGTGGGAAAGTGTGTTTAATTGCACAATGCTGTCCTGCCCATACACTCATAACCTGGTTCCTATTTTACCTTATCATTATAGATGAATGAATATTTGAATTTTGCTTTCTTGCTGGTGCTTGGAAAGATTGTTGTCTGTCCTCTCATCTCAGGACAAATGGTGCTGCTGAGAGTTATGCTAGCACCCATCACCTGAAAAGCAGATTTACTTGTTACCACACTGTAAACACAACCCAGTGCAAGTGTCAACACACTTATTCCTGTAGCACCAAAAAGTCCTGGGTTAGATGTCACTGTGCTAGCTGCTGTGCAGAGTAAAAGACTATTTCAGTTAAATGTCTTCTCCCAAAGGCATCAGAAGACCAGTTAGCAAACTGCTGCTCTTATTTTCATGAACAAAAATTGCAATGTTCACATGTTCATTTGAAAAGACAGAAGGAAGGCAGACTAGAATATGAAGTTCTCCAGACTGATTCCACTTTAGATGTCTCTGGCTGGCTGCCTCTTGCTCAGCTAGCATGTTTCCCACAGACGAACACAGAAAGTGTTTACTTGTCCCAGTAGTGTTGCTTGAGGAATTATGGATAATAGGTAAGACAGACAAAGTAGCAGCTTAGTGCTAGGCTGTGAGTACAGGCAAACAGACTGCAGGAGCTAGGCCTGTTAAGAGAAGACTGAGAGGGGATCTCAGTGCATATAAATATCTCAAAGGTGGGTGCCAGGGGAGGATGGTGCCCAACTTTTCAGTGATGCCCAGTGACAGGATGAGGAGCAATGGCCGTGAACTAAAACACAGTAAGTTTCACCTCAGCATAGAATCATAGAAGGAACAGGAGGAAAACTTTACCTTGAGAGCGGCAGAGCACTGGAATGGGCTGCCCAAGGGGATTGTGGAGTCTCCCTCTCTGGGTACATTCAGAACCAGCCTGAATGAGCTCGTATGTAACTGCTCTGGGTTACCCTGCCTTGGTCGGGGGGTTGGGCTCCATGATCTTGAGGTCCCTTCCAACCCCCACCATTTTGTGATTCTGTGAAACAGTCTGGTTTATTCTTTATTACTACCGAAACTGAAGTTTAATTTATCTGAAGGCAGCTGGAATTTAACTCTTTGCTTCTGTCGCCAACTGATGCCACCGGTACCGCTGAAGTTGGTCAGCCTCCCGACAGGGAACCCAGCACCGCTCCTGCGCAGCCGTCACCAACCCCTCTCAGCCGGGCCTGCGGTCTGAGTCCTCCCACGGCCTCCAGAGGGCGCCCCGCTCCCTGCTCCGTCCGCCCCAGGGGCGGCAACACCCC
>JANRGW010030366.1:0-10597 GCA_024733675.1 Psilopsiagon aymara | reverse complement strand
CGTGGCCCTCCTCTGGACTTGTTCCAACAGTTCCATGTCCTTTTTATGTTGAGGACACCAGAACTGCTCACAATACTCAAGTGAGGTCTCAGGAGAGCAGAGTAGAGAAGCAGGATCACCTCCCTTGACCTGCTGGTTGTTGGAGAATTACACAAGCTGCTTTCTTCTGGAAGAGTGAATTACCTCAGATTTTCCCAGTTAGTAAGGAACTCTTCCATAACTTCATGTGTGTGATCTTTGTCTACCATTAATCATGTGTATAAGCATTGTAGTTGCTTTCCACTGTTGTCCCATGTAATTGAATTGCTGAGGTTGGTATCCTCAGCATTTCATATGTAACAGCATTGGAGTCATTGCCCAGTCTACCTAATTACTAGTAATTCCAAATGTGGGGACACTTCCCTTTCCCCCTCTCCCACCCTCCAGAAAGTAAGAGCTCAGACTGGAAAAATGTGTGTACGTTGTTACAGTTGAGATAGAAATTGTGTTATTTCTGCTGCTATCCCCAACAGAATAAGCCAAGTTAATTGTTTTGGAGATGTGGGAATGTAGATTTTTCAATATCAAAGTTCTTTTGCTTCTTTAAGAAAGTAGTTAAATAACTCTTGGGAACTGAATTATTTGAAGGAATGCACTACATTCAAGACTTTTGTGAAACTTAATGGATCTTAGATAGATCTGACTTGATCTTAGGCTGCTTCTCCCATCTTTTTATTCCTTTCCTTTAGCACCAGACCAGACACCACTGAACATGCTACATTGCTAGCAGATAAATACTTTGGAGAGGGACCTAGTTTACTATGAAGATGCTGAGATGCTCCTGAAAACTAACAGAAAAAAAAGAGGGGGGGAAAGTGTAAAGAAGAAAAAAGCGGTGAAATGTGCTCCTTGAAAATGGCAATGTAGTTCTTCATTCTGTCTAGCTGTTAATTGCATTCTCCTGTGACACCAGGGGTACTCATAGTCGTGTAGGTTAGTAATTCTTCCTTGT
Source organism: Psilopsiagon aymara (assembly GCA_024733675.1). Lineage (NCBI taxonomy): Eukaryota > Metazoa > Chordata > Aves > Psittaciformes > Psittacidae > Psilopsiagon > Psilopsiagon aymara. The sequence goes on along the minus strand of JANRGW010030366.1, from coordinate 9,606 downwards.
TCACACCAACGGTCTAGTAAACACATAGGTGTGTACTTTACTCTGGCCAGGAAACTAATTCTGCCTCGTAAAAAGGTGTTCAAATGCGTTTCCCAGATGTTTTGCTTTGTCCTCAGATTCCGTGAACTAGAAGATACTTATTTGGTGCCCTCATTCACTAACTCCTTCATGCATGGTCCTTTATACATCTTGCGAGAGAACAAAACAGTTCATCAGACATGTGCACCTGCAGATCTTATTCTTCACTATGTCGCAATGGAAAGACTTAATGCACAAGGACTAAATATAAAAGAAGTTAGAACTATCATTTTCATTTAACAGAAATTACTATTGAGGAAATTTGGTAGAAAGCTACTGTGCTGGGTGATGAAATTCATAGTTGTTCTGCTGCACCAGAAAAACACCAAAGGTTGGCCACAAAGTAAGTCACTACTGAGAAGACAGGAGAGGTGGATATTCTGTACCTCCTGTTACAAGTTTTCCTCAATATTTGTAAGTAGCTTTCAAGGGCCAGTAATTCAAGGTTTATTGTTGTTACTATTATGATGATTATTAATACTATTGCTTTTTAATTCTTAACCAGTTGGAAAGGAAAATTATTTGTTAATTTTTAACATCAACTTAACAAATTTTTTATAGACTGAGATTTTGGGGCTCTTGCACAGCCTTGTATGCACTTAAGAGGTCTTAGGGGATAAACAGACCAGCTTAGTTGCATATCTAGAATGAAAAGCTAAATTAACCAGTCCCTTAAGTAATCTGACATCTTGAAAAACATAGATAAGAGGTTTTTGTAATTCAGCCTTTTCTCTTGAAAGAGTACTTTTAAAAGGCAAAATAAGCAAGTAAGAAAAAACATCTCTGACCTGTGTTCAGCCCTGACAGCTTCTTACTATGTTGCCTGTGAATCAGGAGGGTGCCACGGGGTTTATCACCTCTGAGCATACACACAGTAAATCATAAATCTGCTGCCCGAGCTGCCCGGAGACTGGATCCATCTCCATGGGCCTGGCAGGGATGCATGGTGTACGCCCGTTGTGCCATCACGCTCCACTCCAGGGTAGATACACCGCAGCTCTTATCTTGCCTTGGTCGCATCCTCCTCTCATGCCCTGAATGCAGATCTCAGAGCAGAGATTTCAGAACGCTTTGTTCACAGCCTGGTTTATTCACTTCCTTTAAGGCTGGATCCTGCTCACTCGGCAGCACTCAGCTAGGGCTGTTTCCAGCTCTCCTCGCTGCCCCGTGCCCTGCAGGCAGGCAGAATACTCTTTGAGTCAATGCAAGTGATCAGGAGACTCCCGGGCAGTATTTCAGCACGAAGAGTCCACCCTCAGCTACATGCCATGTTGGAGCCAGCTTTGAAACACCATTTTGCATACAAATAAGTTTTTACTGGTGGGAAAGACACGAACTGCAGGACTGAGTTGCTGGGGCTGTTTGCACTGAGCAGTATCGAGTATCCACTGCAAAATGTGTCACGGGGACCTGGCCCATGCCTTTTTGGATGAGGAATGTGTTGGATCATGTAGCAACTCCTATCCTGGATGTGCGTGAGGAACAGGATGAGCAAGGTGTGGAGGGAGGGAAGCCTTTGCCTGTGTAAGATGTTGGGGCACCAGCAAAGCGTGGTGGGTGTCCTTTCTTTGTGTGGTAATGTAGCAAGCATAGCAAGAGTTATTTGTCGAGTTGAGAGGGGTCATATTTTCTATAGGGAGCCAGTACCCAGGCCAGTCTTACTCTGTAAAAGTTGCCAAGGACAGACAGAAGATGAATTGGAGGAAAGGATGGGTTGTAGCACAAACCAGTGAAACACTGTTTCAGGTCACTGTTTGAAGGCTTGTTTTAGCATCTTGAAAGGAAGCAGGAATTCACGTGTTTTATTTTTAGCTTGCAAGAGAAGAGTTATTTAATGTTCTTTTCTATCTCATCTCTGAGAATGTTCTCACTGAGGCAGGATCTGCAGTCTTGGAGCTGGTTAACCCAGGACTTGCCTGCCTGTGAAAATTTATCTTTACAAAGGGGAATTACTGAAATTGTTTTTCCCCTATAAAATTTTAAGTGGAACTGATTCCAAACTCCAGAATCAGTAGAGCATTAAAATACTTTCTGCTGCTGGCAGTGATTTGTGTTTCACAGTATATAGTTGGGTATGTTCTGCTTTCAGGAAGTCAAAAGCCTTTTCCGATTCTTATTGTGGCGTTGCTTTTGTTGCCATTTGGCTCCTGTTAAATTTTTATGTAGTTCAGTTGCTTAAATATTTCTTAAAGAATATTTTCTTCCAGGGTTTTAATAGCATTGCTGTAACTGGGCCTTAAATCTCTAAGCAGAGATGGGGTGGAGCTACTCATGTTATAGTTAGTGCTGAATAAACCTCTCTCATATTTCCCCTGTTTCCTCCTTCCTGGTCTCCGAACTTCAGTGCCATGGCTCATGCTTTAGGTTTCTGCAAGCCAATGAAATATTTATGATACTTCATTTTCCAGCTGTTGGGTAATGAATGGGTTGCCAGATGTCTCTGGTCAATGCTCAGGCCTCTTGCCCAGCACTCTTTCTTGGGTCAACAAACATCTCTTATGCATCTTAACCTCCTTGCAAGACTGCTCTTATTTTCCTTGCTTTTCTTTCCTGTGAAAGAGCAGAAAACATTAAGATGAGAGCTCTCATCTTCCTGAAGGAGTAAGACAATCTGCAAAGGATGTATTAAAAATCAAACAGGAAATCAGTGATTATCAATTGATAGCAAACGCATCTCTGCTGATCTTCAGTGTGATGCTTAATGATAAAAGGAGAAGCTCTGCATCTGGGCATTGCAGTTTCTAGATATTTGTAGTATCTTTCCCCCTCATTTGGGCATGGGCTGTTTTTATTTTTAGACCTAAGTTGTGTAAGTATAACAACAGAGGCCTAATGTTGCTTGTAAACAGCGTGCGTTAAACAGGGATAAATAGGTATTGGGTTAAAAGAAAAGAGAGGAAGTCCTTTTTTGTGCATTTGCAGTTTGCTGAAGTAAAAGGCAGCATATGGCAACACTGGCAAGGAAGAAGTCACGCCTCTGAGAGACTCTTCTCCAGCTTAAGGAGTTAGTAATTGATTCCCATCCTCATGAAAGAAAATTACTGGCATTCCTGTGCCGGGCGGCACGCATGTGGGTGACGGGAAATAAGGCTTCCCCCAGACCTGGCCACCTGCTTGAGGAGCACTGATGGCAGTGGGAGGGAAATCCATTTGCCAGGAGCATTGATTGATGTCTGTTTTCACTGCCGGAGGGGAACCGACTCTCTGCTGCACTGCGAACTTGTCCTTTGTGCTTCTCCCTTCCCCTTGAGAAGAGCAGGGAGTGTTTATTTGGACCCTGCTGCAGAGGAGAGGGAACAGCCTGCACACCTGCCAGGAAAGGGAATCCTAAGCAACTGCTCCTGCTCAGAAGAGACTGGGACTTGGGCCAAATGTTTCATACATGGATGATTAAAATTAAACTCCTGCATCCATATGTATGTTCTCATTTTGAGAACACTGCCTGGCTTCTTTTCTCTCCTGCCTTTTATGTAGCCTCCTAATGCGTGAATGCTTCCCCCTTTCCTGCAGCTCTGACAGTGGCCCATGTACTCAATGAAAGTATGTTTCTCTTTCTTCTCTGTAATCATACCTGACCACAGGCATGGGAACGCAGCTTCTGTCTTTCATTTTCCACTAATATTCCCTTGACAAGTATCTTTCTGAAAGGGAAAAATAGTTATAATTTCTCCATTGGAAAAGCAGCCAAGTGTGGAAGCGGATTTGGCTTTTTGCCTCTCCTCCTGTGCTTCTTCTGCCGGAGCAAATCAAGACCTTCCTGAAACCCACACTCTCTGATTCGAAGAGTCCAGGTCTGGCTGGAAAGGCCAAGGAGGAAGGAGAGAAGGTAGACAGACTGGCAGAGCACTCAGTGGGCTTGTCTGCAGCCTGTTCTGTTCACAAGCGCCAAACCCACCAAAGGATAAAGAAGCAGTAAGACAATGAGTGCATGGCTGCATGATCTCTGATTGTGAGGGATGGAGACTTGCAGTGAGCCGCACAAAACTGTTGGTGCAGGAGGACTTTGTGCCCAATTTCAGCTTTTTGCATCCTATCAGTTGGATAAGCACATGGAGATGCTTATCATCATTAGGCAGGGATTTGTTCCCAAGAGCTCTGAAGCACTCAAAGAGCCCAGTACTTCCAGAAATAAATCCTTATGTTTCAAAAGACTTTGAGTATTTTTTGATGTTCCCCTCTTAACAGCTTTTCTTAGGAAAACGAGGAGACTTCCTGGAATTAGTGACTGCTAGGAAAGCCCTATTAGTGCTGCTGTTTTATAAGCAGCCAGGTGTCTGCATCCTGCTTCATGCTGTGTACCCACTGCAGAGTCTAAGGGCCACAGTGGGGAAAGGTGAGGGAGAACTGTATTTCCCTGGGGGCTGATCAGTCAGGTCATGATTCTGCTTCAAAGAGAGAAGTCCTTCTTTGCCTTATGGACAGGGAGGCAGCACAGCCTCCACTGTGCCCTGTGGGCTTTCCCATCACCCTGCTAGTTGCAGGGCTGTCCTGGGACTGGCCCTGTACCTTTCCTGGGGAAAAGCCTGCTTACAGAGAAATGCTGAACTATATTCTGTGTAGAAGCACATCTTGTATGGTAAGTCAAGGCTCAAGTCCTCCCCACCTGCTCCCAGCTGGGGCTTGGTGTACAGGGGCTCCCTGTGCTGGGTTTCGCTTTCCATGGAAAAGCTACAAGCTACTGGGTATAGGCCAGTGCAGAGAGAGGAGGCAGCTGATGCATACCGCGTTCTTGCCCTAACATGGAGTGAGGACATGGCTGCAGGGCATACCCAGATACAAAAGCATTTTTTTTACTATGAAAACAAAGAACAAAGCACCTTGTATAGCAAAACAAAGTTTATAGCTTGCTTCAGCCTGGAAAAAGGCTTTTCAGAGCTGATAGTGCTGGCAGTGTCTCCTAACAACCCTGCAGCATTTACTGGAGGTAGTTTATCTCAAGCTGGTTTATTCATTCCTGCGTATTTTGTCTTCCCAGACCTGCAAAGTTAAACAAAAACAGTGATTTTATAATGAAACATCCCAATAAAAAATCAAGTGAGATTCATACGTCTTTACAGAGCAGCTCCCAAAAGCATGGCAGTCATTGAGAAAACTTGCAATTTATAATAGCCTCTAAGCATCTCCGTCCATCAATAAGAGTTTTCGGATGCTGGATGGGCACAAGGATATATTTGAGGTATACTAAATGGCCTTGTTAACATTACAGCTGCAGATGTTTGCAGTATACAATCAAGAGAACAAGGTAAGTATAAAATAAATATCCAGAATTATTAAGCTGCTATTACTGTCATTTAAACGTTAGAAACTGAGAATAGTGGGGTAACCTAAAGACATGCCTCAGAGAGCAGGCAGGGAGCAGGACTGAGCAGTTGTACGTTGCTGGCTATAGGAGTTGAACTGTTTACACAAGCATAGCCCCTGACAGGCCCCCATACATGCAGGCTCTTGCCTGGGGATGTGGGGGCAGCCTGTCTTCCCACAGCCAAAAGGGCAAGCAAGAGTCGTTGCATTAAGGCGAGAGGAAGCTGGAAGTGATACACAAAGGAAGGAAGTCTTTTGAGAATCAGGTTTCACTGTTTCAGCTACTTAAGGAGAAGCTTGTTTATAGTAATACACTGTCTGTAGGAGGTGTGTGTCTGTATAGATATGTGTGTATATGCATACAACGGCTGTGTATAGAAGGAACTTTCACTGTGGTCTGTCAGCCTTAAGCACATTGCTTCTATTTCTTCAACTCTGTGACTTCATTTAAAATAATAATTAAAAAAAGACATTAAGAAAATCCCAAGGTGGAGTGTGTGTGTGCGAGGGAGTATGAGCAACTTATCTTCACATTTAGCTGGAGCCTTGGTATTGTCAAAGCAGCTGAATCACTGCCTGTGAGCTGCCATCTTTGCCATGGTGATAATTTGACAGCATGCCAACATTGCTGCCTACTGTCTCTGAAGAGCTGACCTTGTAACAACATCAACACTCTCTTTGGCTTTTGCTGACATACTGTAGGCTCTGGAAGATGTTTTCAAAACAAATATATAATGAAGGATTGTGCTTGTAAGAGCAATTGTGTTTCTGTCTGACAGATTATTTTAGGGTGTCTCACCTGCCAAAGGGCAAAGCAGAGGAACAGGCAGGGAGGAGGACATGGCTTTTCAGATAAGTGAGAGGCTCCCCGTGCACAGGAACTGTGGGAATCAAAAGTAACCATCACTAAATCTGGAGTTAACGATAAAGTGGCTTCTCAGTGACTCCTTGTGCTGTTCCATAAGAAACCTCCCATTTCTCAAAGCAAGGACAAGTGAGCATACCTCTACAAATCATGCCCCACAGGGGCCAAAAGCAAGGAGACCTCTTAATTTAGCACTTGATACTGTTATGTGTCTTCTTGCAGGCAGGGAAAAGTTACTGTCTAAAATACTGATGGAGACTCATCTATGTATTTGATACGGAAAGGGGATAAGAGGCTTGGCTTAGCAGGTGGGGTAAAGGCACTGTCAGTAGCTGAATATAGAATAATAGACACAAAGAATGGTTTGGGTTAGAAGGGACATCAAAGATCATCCAGTTCCATCCCCCCTGCCTTAGGCAGGGACACCTTCCACTAGATTCGATAGCTCAAAGTCCCATCCAAGCTGGCCAATCATTTTCTTGGCCCTCTGTTTGGGTTACACTGTACTGGGTGACCTGTCACACTGAGGTGTTCCCCAGTTGTGGGGGATTACCTGAGCACTTTGTATTCCCACTACACACTTACGTGTACCAATCTTCACATGCCCTGTGCGTGTGCCAGGGCCCAGCTTGCAAAGGAAGGAGAACAAACCTGACACAGGACTCACCCCTCACTTGCTACTGCTCCGATCGTGGGAACCAGTGGTAGTGAAGTGCTTGTACTGGTATTTTTCTTCTTGCTGTCCCTACTAAACTAAATGAATATAGCAATTCCTGGTGTCCTAAATGACATTTCATGGAAAGTTTTTGAGATAAAAATGGCCATACAGTGGATGCATGACAGGCTTTCCTTAAAACTGCCATGCAGTGCATGAAACCCATACATAAGTTTAGGTAACAGCAGTTTTAATTTTAGATATGGGATGGGAAAATGCAGTTAGATTAAACCTAGGACTCTGTAGGTTAAGACCAGAATGAAAGATACAGCTAACAAAAGTCTGGAGGCAACATCTTCATGAGACACCCCAGTTTTCACTCCCCCTCAGAGATCTATTTTCAGGTGTTGCCAGAAAGGAGAGCACTATAATTTATACTGAGATGTTTCCCCCGGATCCTTCTTAAAGTGCAGTCCTTCAGATTTATTGAAGTCAGGTGAATATTATACATAGCTGAAGTTCCATTTCTTCATGTAGATGTAAAAGTTACTCTTGATTTTTCATAGTCAAGGGTAAAAATTGTATTGTTTGCCCACTATCTAACTTACCTAAGTAAAAAGCCTCCAACAAATAAAGTACTCTGACTTCAGCTCCTTCTGGCTCTTGGAAGAGCTTTAAGCTTCAGTGGGATTTGGCTTGCATGTGGCAGTGTATTGCTCTGCCTTTATGTACAGTTTATATATGGCCAACAAAACTTCAGCTACTGCAAATGTATTTGAGAGAAACAGCAAACAAGCTGGACTTTGCATTGTTTTCTAGCTTGGGGTTTTTTTTGCAGTTCAGTGCTGCAAGTTGGTTTTTGGGCTGCCTTTTCTTCAGGGATTTGTTTCTCACTGTGTTGCTAGCACTTGAATCACTGGGTAAAAGTGACAAACGGGAAAAGACTGAAAATGGGATTTTCAATGTGAAGATAACTTCCCGCAGGACCAATTTTCAAACCTGTAAGCCCTTTGTAAGGAGGAATCATAGAATTGTAGAATAGTTTGTATTGGAAGGTGCCCTCAAAGGTCATATAGTCCATCTGCAACTATATCAGGTTGCTCAGAACCACATTCAGCCTGGCCTTGATTGTCTCCAGGAATGGGCATCCACCAGCTCTCTGGGCAACCCGAACCAGTATTTTGCCCCCATTATTGTAACATATTTCTTCCTCATGAAAGCTGGCTCTCTTTAGGACGTCTGAATTGATCTGCCAGCTCAAACTGCAAAGAGGGGCGCTTGAAGTTGCTGGTCCTGTTGTATGTTGTCTAGATAGGATAGTCAAGTTTACTTTTGAAAGGAACATTTGTGCCTGAAAAAATGAGACTTTGTTGCTTTGACCAGTGGTATTGCCAGGAGTGGAAATCTGAATGGTCTCCAAGCTGTGGTGGGCAGGCAGTGACCAAATCTTAAACATGGCTACTGTACAGTTTCATATTTGAGAGGGCTTAGGAGGTAGTTGGGTGGACCTTGTCTAAAGTGTTTGCCCTGACCAAGCTTATCACAGAAATTTGGTGCAAATCAGCCCACTGAGGTACTTCTGAAAGCTCACTTTTCTGTGCAGTGAAAACAGGCATTTTTTCTGACAGTGAGAAAATTGAGTCTTTTAAAGGCTGAAATTAGTTCACAAGCCACACATTTTATAATTAACACAGCTTTACACTAAAAGCCGGGGATAGGTTTTGGTGCATTATTTTCTAGTTAAATATTAATCCTCTGTATAGCAAAAGCTTGATTCTTACAGGCTTGGCTTCTTCTGGATGACTTTCCAGGGGTCTGTGAGCTTTTACGGCAATGCATGATTTTAGCTAATGAATTTATGAGTTAGTCTTTTCCTGTTTGTGTGAATGGGATCACACAGCAGAGACCTTCTCAGTGTGCAGCTCTTAATAACAGGTAGGGAAGATTTTTCCATCAAAAGACAGAGGAGAAATTATTCCTTGTGAGAAAGCTAATTTGGGACTATCTGCAGCAGACCTGCTAGGATGTCCACCAACTACTGCCTAAGATATGCAAATTACTTTTGAAAGTTAATATTGCCTGAGTGCTTCTGAAATCAAGGGAGCCATGTATTAGCTGCTCACTGAACAGAGGGTATCAAGTTGGACCACAGAATGAGAAGAGGAGAATGCCATGGAAAATAATGGTGTAGGTTGTGCAAGTTTTTTTCCTAGTTTTGTGCATAAAAGGTTCTGTTAAAGCCATATCCTTCAAGCCCTGAGGAGACAAATCCATTGCCAAGAAAGAGTTTTGTGTCTCTGACCGTATGCTGTCTCCAGCCTGCATTTTCCTTAACGTAATCCTTATTTCATATCTTAGCTGATGGTCCTCCTAGCAGCCACATTAGAGACAGCATCCCTGGAAAACAGGCAGGGATATCTAAAAGCATTGGTTCCACTCTCGAAGAGAGATTGTATATTGAAATGTGCTAAAAACTAATAAGCTTACCCCAAGCCCTTTCATGGAATCACAGAATCATAGAGCAGTTAGGGTTGGAAAGGACCTTAAGATCATATTGTTCCAACCCCTCTGCCATGGGCAGGGACACCTCCCACTAAACCATATCACCCAAGGCTCTCTCCAGCCTGGCTTTGAACACCGCCAGTGATGGAGCATTCACAACTTCCCTGGGCAACCCATTCCAGTGCCTCACCACCCTTACAGTAAA
>JANRGW010030365.1:0-44872 GCA_024733675.1 Psilopsiagon aymara | reverse complement strand
TGAACCCCCCAGGTCCCTCAGCCCTTCCCCATCACACTGTGCTCCAGGCCCTGCACAGCTCCGGTGCCCTTCTCTGGCCTTGTCTCCATCACCTCAATGTCTCTCTCGTATTGAGGGGCCCAAAACTGAACACAGGATTTGAGGTGCGGCCTCACCAGCGCTTAGTGGAAGGGCACAACCGCTGCCCTGGCCCTGCTGCCACAGGCAAGGATGCTGGGGGCTTCCTGGCTGCCTGGGCACAGGTTGCTCATGCTCAGCTCCATCAATCAGCCCCCCCAGCTCCTTTTCCATGAGCAGTTTTCCAGCTGCTCTTCCCCAAGCCTGGATCATTGCATGTTGTTGTTGAGGCCCAGGTTCAGGACCCAGCATTTTGCCTTGTTGAACTTTGTCCCACTGCCCTCATTCCATGGATCCAGCCTGTCCTGATCCATCTGCAGAGCCTCCTTTCCTCCTGCAGGTCAACACTCCTGCCTAGGTCAGGGAGTGTGTGGCAGTGCCAACAGCATGTCTTCTTTCTGTGCAGAACCGCATCGGTGCTGTGAGCCAGCTGCGGTATGAGCTGGGAAAGATACTGTGTGATGTACATTCCTGTGATGGAGTTGTCATTGCTGGGTGAGTATGAGGCTGCCTGATGCTCACTTACTCTGCTTGAGATCTCATGTAGTGCTTTTAACACATTCAACAGAAGCACTTGTCAGAGGCAACAAGAATGACTTTTTCTAACCACAGTTCCTTTGTGGGTGATGGTGACTGTCCTTCAGGTGGCTGATAATGACGGTTACCTGCAAGTCATTTCAGCAACGCAGGTGTTCATTGTACTATTCAAAAAGCTCTCTCATGTGCATGTGGTCCCTGTAAAGTCTGCAGTACTTTGTGATGAGCTGTATCCATTGTTTGGCTGTGCAAGCACCCGGAGTGTGTTAAATGTCATACACATCTACTGAAAAATGCTCTTTTCGTTGTTTTTTCTGTAAAATCCCTCAATCACAAGGATGTTTTTGTGTGCTGTGGCAAGATAACTTTAGAAGGACTGTGACTTTCTTCCATCTTTATTTGCAGACAATCTAGAGAGGTGAAGAGCACCCAAAACCCAGAGAAACTCAGTCTTCTCTTTCCCTAATATAAAGCCTTGTCAGGACCTTGATGTAATGGTAGCTATTCATTTGGTTTGCACTCTTAAATACAGTTTTAAGAACCTCACAAATGCTTAGAAGAGGTTACCATGACTGCCTCAATAGATGTAAGGCTTTACTGCTTGAATTTTACAGGTTCAGTAATTAGTAGCCCTGCAGAAGAAGCTACACGAGTAAATACAAATGGTATCATCCTGGGGGCAAATCAGAGAACACTGTCCTTGACATACTGGGGGTCCGTTTTGATGGCAGCACTTCACATTAATGATATGCTTATGCATTATGGGATTAGAGAAAACTATTTATGAAGTACTATAAAATTCACACACTGGTTGTAAGAAAGGTGCTTTGGAATACACTGGGTGTAAGTAACTCCCGTGCACATTGATATGTTTTTCATAGAATCATGGTATGGTTTGGGTTGGAAGGGACCTTAAAGCTCCTCCAGTTTCAGCCCCCTGCCGTGGGCAGGGACCCCTTCCATGGAGCAGGGTGCTCCAAGCCCCTGTGTCCAACCTGGCCTTGAGCACTGCAGGGATGGGGCAGCCACAGCTTCTCTGGGCACCCTGTGCCAGCGCCTCAGCACCTTCAGAATTCTCTTGGGCAACTGAGAGCAGGAATCTGAACTAGCAGACAGCCAGAGGAAAAGGGGAATTTTAATCTTTGATGATTGGTTTGGTTTGTGTCTGGCTTTGTTTTTTCTCTTGTTTTCCCTCTGCATTTGCATGTCTCCCTTTCTCTCTGCCCTGCTGTTCATTGACTACTGCTTCTCTTTCTCCACTTCTTGTGCTGTATTTTTGCTGCTGTAGTTGGTTGTGTTAGAGGAATGGAAATGGTTCTGCTGAAGGGCCGTGGAGTCTGTGACCTCTGGAGGGGCAGTGCCACACAGTGGTTAACTGGAACAGTGGCCATGGAAGAGGCTGGAAGAAGTTGTGTGGCTGGAGGACCAGAGATCTTAGGGTGACTTGTGCCTGATGTGAGACCCTTGAGGCAGTGCTCAGACACCGCATGTCCCAGCCTGCTGTGGTCTGTGACTGGGCTCCAGCTCAGCCCACAGCAACCTGCCTTCTTCTGTGCCCTTCAGCTTGGGCCCTGTGTTTCCTGCCCTAGGCTAGGGATCTGCACTACTGCATCCATTCCATTGTCTCTAATGAAACCTCCTGTACATTTTTGGGAGCCAGAAACCCCCGTTGTCTCCATGCTGCTGCCACCGAAACCTCCAGCTCTTCTTTTTCTTCATGTTCTCCATTATGTTTATATCCAAATATGCAATATATATAATTTTATAGAGTATATGCAATAGTAGAATTTTATATAGAATATGTAGAAGATAAGCAGAATAAATTAAGCATCTAAAGAATTAATAACCAAAGGACAACAATCTTACATATTTGACTCAAATAATCAGTGTTTCATCTTGGTGTATTGTGGAAGTTGGGTTCATGCAGTTTCACACAGTGTTTTCATATTGGTTCCGCAGTTCCTCCAGTGTCTCCTTATTCTCTTGGTGAGTTTGCAGCAGTTGGCATGGTGAAGGGAGGTGGTGCCATTGAAAAGTTTTGGTTCCTGAAAAGTTTGTGGAAATAGATGAGCAGGAAAGAGGCCACTGAGGGAAAAGCCGCACTTGTGTATCCATTAGGAAAAGTAATGTTCCAGGTTTCACTCGCATGACTTTTAAGTCGTTTCCCTTCTCTGAGATAATGGATGTTTAGTAAATAGTATCTTTTTGTGAAGCTATGAGCGTGCATCTGGTACAACACAGAGAAATCAGAATGCAGCTGTTTGATTTGACCTGGTTAGTAAATGAAATGTTTAGGATATTAGGACAGGAGGTGATATTCCTTCCTTTGCTGCTTACTGCTTGCCTTGCACTCTGCTTTGGTAGCTTGAGGTCTCTGACAGCATCTCTGCAGTTGCTTCAAGTAGAAAACATTCCTGTGAATCTTGCCCCAGAGAAGATGAATTCATTGTTCTGCCAATAATGTCTCATGGTGAATATCAAACAACACAGAATTCAAGTTATAACTAAAACTGCCAAGGACATTAGGAAATGGTGCAGGGAAATTAGCTATGTGCATGTTCAGGTGGGGTAGATTGAGGAATTTGATGGGGGGTTTGTTGTTTGTTTTCTTTAAACCCAAACATAACCCTCCCCTTTCTCTCCCTGCTCACAGTATTGTACTTAATGGCACTGTGCTTTCAAATTTGTAATAAAAGTGTAATGAATCTGGTGATCAATAATAGCTGTTGCATTCGTTCAGTACTGAAGAAGTAATTTAATAGCTGAGGTTAACAGAAGTCAATATTCTTCTCAGTATAAATATCAATTACCTGTTACATTTAAGGATTGTATCTCCAGTTTCACAAACACTTATGTGCTTATGCGTGTGAATAAGCCTAGATTACAGTGAGACTTGCTGCATGCGTCAAGCTAAACTCGTGTGCCTTTACAAGCTTTCAGAAGTCAGCAATGATCTTAAGGCTGGTTTTGTGTGTGGCATTTCCTGGGGGGTTCTCAGCTGTGGCCTGTGGCATCATTTACCTTTCTTTCTTCTGTGTTCAGGCTGCTGCACTGGATCAAATGGGGCTGCTCAGTTTTTAGGAGGGTTTTGCTGCCTGACTTTGGGGAGCAGCTGCGGCACTCTGGCTCAGCTCAGTCAGACCAGCCAGCCATTGCATTCTGTCTTTGTAGCTGGAAACTGTGGCAGTGTATAGCAGCTGCTCCCAGGTTTCAGGATGCTCAAGTCGGGATCTTGGGAGATCAGAGAATGGCTCTAAAAATCAAACAAGGGGTGGAGAGGAAGGATCTCCAGCAGAAATCTGGGGCTATTGTGCATTTGGAGTCTTCAGCAAGCCTGGGAACAGCCTTTCTGGATGTGAACCTGCGCTGTGGTAGACCTGGTCTTGTGTTCTTCACTATGCAGCACAGTTTGAAGCAGTAAAGTGGGATAATTTTTGTTTAGAGGTTTCTTATTTTACTCTTTCTGAAAGGGAGTTTGTGCAAGTTCTGAGCAGAGTGACCTAAAGCAGCAGTCACAAGTGTGTCGGAGGCATAGTTTGCCTGAAGTGGTTCAGGAGGAGATCCTCTTTGTTAATATTATGTAAAGAAGCAAAGATGAACTGTGCAGGGTTAGCTCTCCCTTAGAGAAATGCACCTATTTCACGGACTCTCTTCTCTCTGCACTGCTGCCAAAGCTCAAGCCAGAAGATGGCAGAATATCAAGGATTGATTAAGCGCAACCTGAGCTGCAAGTGAAAGGTGGCTGCTAGCAGCTCCTCTTTCTCAGAGCACCCTGCATTTACTGGCTGACATCAGATAATTCAATCCGGCCTGCACAGAGCATCTTGTGTTTATCATTAAAATTTCATCCCAGCGGTTACGATGCTTGTTTTCTGGGTCAGACCTTGAATCCCTTTTCATTTGAGACAGTGGTGTTTGTGGTTACCTCACTCCCAATCAATGTTGTATTCGCCAGCCTTTCTACAGTTACATGTCTCGAAGGATCTTCTTTAAAGGGATGCTGTCCTCCCCCTCCCCTCTGTATTCAATTCAAATGTAGTTTTAGCTTTAAGTCAGAGTTTACTTAAAGCAATTATATATGTGCTCGCTTGGCTTTTATAAATTACTACTGGTGATTAGGTTCACTGTACCTAATGCTGTTGTGTGCTTGGTTTCAGTGCAGAATGCCTGGATTTCTTCATTGTCTTTTAATAAAATCTTATCTCTTTCAGGCAGGCACATGTTCAGACAGGAAAACTGCTGCTTCTTTTTCTGGGCAGTATTGACAGCCACACTGATGGGCATCTGCAGGCAGAGGTTAGGTCCTCCTGAGACACCGATCTCAGAGCACGTATCTGGTCCTTGTTTGAGCTGTGTTGTCGTTACACAGTGGATCCTGTGGTATAACATGTTGCAGTGTCTCGTGAAGGTCTGTGTGGAATACTTGCGTGTGGCCATTCTTGAACTGTGTGGCAAACCTGCCTTGTGTTGGTGGCAATCATCTTACCTCACAACTCTTACTCTAAAACCTCACCAAGTCTGCTGTGAGGCAGGGTGATGGGTTAGTGTGCAGGGTGTTAACTTTTTTGCTTGCAGAAGGGGCACTGTGGCTTTACTGCTGCTGTTTGTAGCTCTGACAGCTTCCCAAACGAAAACAAGAGTCAGTCCTTCCTTCCAAATACCTATATATATAAAGGTATCTGCTTTTTCTTTCTTCAGTTTTCCTTGACTGAAGAAAGAGTGGTAACCTGTTAGTGAAGAGCTCGCGTAAATGGAAATAGAAGGGTATGCTTCTGCTGTGCTACTTCTGTTAGAGCCCTATCTAGAAGATGCTGTGCGGAGTCCCTGCCCCTCTTACAGACTCGGCTGGGAATCAGCCTGTGGTTCTTCTCTTCACAGTTTCCTCCTTCCCCCATAAGTATTGTCATCTTTCCTAGAGACTTCCTTTTCTTGAGTTACATCTAGTGAGATTTAGCTGCTCTGAAATGCCTCAATAAATCAGTAGGTGAACACTTCCTCCCTTTCAGAGTGGAGCAGACCTAGCCCACATGGTATTTCTCCACGTGATGCTTGATAAAGGTAATGAGAAGCCAAAGAACTTTCTAAACAGTGTGTAGTTGGGGAATCATCTGGTTTAGAGGTAGTGAGTTTTGATCCTCTCCTACTGAGGAATGCACTGAAATGGCTTCCATACAGTTGCCTTTGTTCTAAAGAGTCTTATGGGGGTTACAGTTTAAACACTGCAGCACTTCCAAACAATTTGAACCTTAACAGTTTAAGTCATTAGGAGCAACACAAGGTAAGTAGCTACTACTGTATGGTGGTTGTCTTTGTTCTCTGTGATCGCCCCCCAGTCTGCTTTCCTTATGTTCAAAGGTGACCTGCAAATGACTTGCTGTTCTTTTTAACTTCATAATGATGTGTGAAACTACCCCGAAAGGCTTGAAAGCACTTTCCTGCACTTTCAAAACTTCATGTCAACTCTCATCTAATTTGGTTTGGATTTCTTTGGGTTTTGCTATAGGGCTTGTGAGTTATTCTCAAGGTATTTGTTATTAGCTCTTGCATCTTAATTCAGTATGCAGACCTGAGGAAACCAAAATATTAATTAGTAATGAAAATGAATAAAAGTTAACAAACTGAAGTCTTGAGCAGCGTGAATAAACCCCTGCCTTGCTTCATTGCTTAAATTGTGCTTGTATAATGGCACAACTTTGATAGGTTTCTCCTTCCCCTCCCAGTGACTGAGAGCTTGGGTGTAAAACGGTGCAGTGAGGCAGAAGGTAAAATGCTTGCCTTTTTCCTTCAACCTTCCCTAAACCTTTTGTGTCATCTTCACTCATTCTCATCATCGTTAAGAGATAGTAAGTGTCAGACCTTCCTTTTTTCAAGTGAGTCACCTTTAGGCGGGTTGAAAACAAGATGACATCATTTCAGAGAGGTCAGGTGGCAAATGCGGGGGTTAGGTGAGGTTGTGTTCAGTGACAAACACGTTGGCTTCTCTGTCAATTATGGAAAAGAGCCTTTCAGGTGAAACCAAGAGCAGAAGCTTGATCCTGACTCTGTGAAAGATGCTTTGCCAGCCTGCCTGACCATGGAGCTATTGGTTTACCTCTGGGTTGTGCTGGATGCAGGTGAATGCGCTCCTGCAGCGAGGCAGGCTGTGTGCTTAGTAATGCCCAGTGTTCTGAAGTCACAGTCGTTATTTCTGACCTTGTAAAGCCTGATTTTCTGCTGAGGGCAGACAAACCCATCCTTTTTCTAGTAAACTTATTATTGCACTTTTGCTGTTTCCCCACCCTACCAGCCCCTGCCCTTTTGCCATCAGTGTCTGGAGTTCAGATGTTACTTATCATAGAATCATAGAATAGTTTGGGTTGGAAAGGACCTTAAGCTCATCCAGTTCCAACCCCCCTACCATGGGTAGGGACACCTCCCACTAAACCATGCCACCCAAGGCTATGTCCAACCTGGCCTTGAACACCGCCGGCGATGGAGCATTCACAACTTCCCTGGGCAGCCCATTCCAGTGCCTCAGCACCCTCACAGGAAAGAACTTCCTCATATCCAATCTAAACTTCCCCTGTTTAATCCTCTCTGCTGTTTGCAGTATGTTGCAGTTTGTGCCCCTTTCAACACGTAAACATTCCAAGTTGCATCATCTCCAAGTGGAGTTTTCTCCTCTGTATCTGAAACTGGAGCCATTGTTTCATTTGTTGCATTACGTGTTTGTCCTTTAGGAAATCATAGGTCTGATGGAGCAGATCCTCCCCAAATTGCAACCCAATTCCTCTTGAATTCTTTTGAAAAAGGTGATTTCTTTCTTTTCCTCCTGCCATGACAGTACCCACAGTGGTATGTTTCCTTGGTCAGAGTAGCTGGTTGAATCAATGGGCCTGGGCTGATGCAAGGCACTGAGACTTTGATCTAAATGATGGGAGGTTCTTGGCCTTAAGGAAATTCCTAGAGACAGCTTGTCTTTCTCTAACTTCTGCTTCTGTAAGTGTTCATTAAAATGTTTTGCCTACCCTATAACCCTTTGGCTTGATTCTGTTCCCTTGGTATGACATTTACATCCACTTCAAATTAAAAAGGAGGTGAGGCACACGGAAGTACTCAGGATGGAAAAAATACTAATTGTATTACAGATAACAACAATAAGCTGCAGAAGTACTGCACGTTTTCTCCTGCAGCTTAACCTACTTTCTAGAGCTGTGGTTTCCTACATAAGGCCATAAGAAGGAAGGTATAAGCTCTTTGCAGCTCAGTATCTATGAGTGGTCCACAGATGGACGTGGGTTGATGAATTGGGAAGTCAAGTTCCCAGCAGAAGAGTTTGGGAACTGATCATAGGGATGCTCAGAATGTGCTTCCTACATGTTAATCTTAGTGTTTCCAGATCCGTTTTGGTACAAGTTAGTCACTTCTTTCATAGCTGTACTCATATCTCAAGCAACCCAGAATAGTGTTGGGATGAAATCAGGGACATTACTTATTTGCTTCACGTTCTTCTACCAGTGTTAGGATTGTTTCAGATGCTGGGTTTGGTTTAACCCCATCTGTTTTTTGAAAGAGAAAATTTTGCTCTTTCTTGTTTCGTTTGTATTGGTTATTGTGTTCTATTTATATTCCTTTCTGCCATATAAAATAGTTCTTTACTCCTTGCTAGTAGCCTGTTTTTCTTGAATCTTTCCCTTAAGGAATCCCTTAGCCAAGCTACCTGTTGATTATATAAATAATGGCAAAATCAGTGTCTTCAAATAATTGCTCTGTGAGGTATCTAACACTGTGATAAGTGTATCTGAGCGTCATTATGCCTCATTTCAGAGAAGACTTGTTGAGTCTTAGTGTTGAGTATAAAGAAAGTAATAGAATCCATTTAATTTCAGTATTGTGTGTTGCCATTGAGGTATCTTCCAACTTGCAGTGGTTGTGGTGAAGAGCTTTTGTTTGAAATGGAGCGTTATCAATTACCACTGTTTTTCTTGAGCCTTGTGGAGAAGATGAAGCTTAGGAGCAGTTTGAATCAGCTTCGAAAGGCGTTTGGACTTGGGTTTGTTTGGACCTTATTCTTAAGACTCCTGAGGGGGTCACTGACTACATACCTTAATTAACCACATGAAGGACTGGTTACTTGCTTTTGGTGGAATAGGGATGAAAGGTCCGAGATGCTTGTTGCAGCAAGACCATGCAAAATACTCATTATTTTACTTGCTTATCAACAGGCATCCGTTCAAACAGAACTATAGCTGGCGACTGTTACTTGAGCAAAATTCCTACTGACTTCAATAAAACGCATTGACATTGTAAGGACTTCATAATAAGATCTGTTGAGTATTAACAGATGGTCACTGACTGCCTGAAACAAAGTTGTTGGGTTTTTTCTTGTGTTTTGTTGATCACCACAGGTATCTGGAAACTGAACAGACTTTGCCTTCTGGAAATCAAACCTGACTGTGAAACAAAGGGGGTTTCTTTCTCTTTCCTTTTTATTTTCTTGCTGCAAATTCTTTAGGGAAAATACGGAAAATATGAACTGATTTCTGAAGTGTCTTTGGTGCTCACACCAACTTCGTGTAGTAAGACTTGCCCTGGCATCGTGTGCTTGAGACAGCCAACAAAATGGACTGTCACCAGCATCCTGTTTCACCAGAAACCCAGTGACAGCCTACTTGACCTGCTTGTTGGAAGTGAAATTCTGCAGTGCCAGCAGTAAGCAAGCCATGAAGGAAAGCAGTTTTGTCTTTGCTGTGCCATGGACTGAATGAGGAGAGCCTCGACTGTTTTGAAAATGTTCCTGTTAACAGTTTTTCTTTTGTGTATATGTCAGTTTATGTATTAGTTGCAGTTGTACTTTGCACAAACACTAATTAGACAGCCATCAACACTCAGGGCCAAAGGCTTACTAACAATGCAACTGTGATAGCAGGGTCTTAATTGGTTGAGTATAATTGTCATTAGGCAAGGATAAAGACATCTGGGGCTCTGGAGAGAGATCAGCCTCCCCCTCCTCCTCCTCATCCCCAAATTTGTTCTGGCTATGGCTGTCCAACACAGTTGAGCTTTTTTCAGATGAGACTCTGTGTTTTGACCAGTTTCCTGATGTTTTTCTCCTTATGAAATCGTCTGCCTCTTCAGCACCACTTCATTAGAGCGATGCCCAGGCTCCATCTCGGCTTCCTCCCACATGTGCTCTGCACTTCACCACCTGCTTCCCAGCCATCATGGGACATCAGCAGCTTTTAACCCCCAGCTCTTTTCTCCTTCAGTCTTCTGCTTCCACTCATGTGAGAGGGCACGAGGAAATGGTTCATCTTATTATGACATTACTACCAATAAAAAGTAGTTGAAATGCTTTTGATTAGTAAGTATTTTTATTATGCTACATTTGTAGATACCATATGAGTTTAATCTATTTTTTGTGCGGTTTCTGTATACCATATGCATTCCAGCTGTTGTTGCTCCATTTCAGCAAGGTTTTTATGCGTATCTGTAAAGCTTAAGCTGAATTTGCAGACTCATTTTTACAGATGTATACATATCTGTCCAGAATTCCAGAACTCCTTGTCAAGGAGTGTAGTTAGAAAATTACAGTTCTTCTCTTTCTCCTGCGATACTTTTCCTGTGCATACACTGAAATGTTCAAAAGAACAAGAGGTGAAATGTAAATCTATTGGAGAAGCCGAGTTACTTGGGTGCAGTGTCTGTTGAATGCTAAGAGGGAAATGACTGGGTCTGGTAAGTAGGGATTGAAGCATGCAGACCTCTGAAATCCAGGCACTGTGTGGATGAAACGCTTTGGAAGGCATCAGGGCGAGGAGAGGGGGAAACCTCAGATTGTAAGCGACACAATTTTGGGCAGTCTTTCTAAAGGAAGCGAGTCAGGTATGGTCTTTCTTGTGCTTTGGTTCTGTTCTGAGGCAGAAGATTTGCATCTAAGGTTCTTCCATTCAGTAGCTGGTAACCCAAAGTAAATATTCATGGCAAAGTGTAGAAGTTGTGGTAGGAAACAAATAGAAATACTGAAATCATCTAGAAATAGGTTTTGTAAAGAGCAGCGTGTGCGTGCTGTTCCCTTCAGCCATCTCTATTGCTATGGCAGATTTGCCAAGTATCTGCAGTAAAGTGGCCTATTTATTTTTTTACAGCAGGGCAATGCTTTAGTAGTTTAAAAGCCTTTTGTTGTGGTAACAAATTGAAAGAGCGCTGCTCTTTACAGCAGTGCTGAAAGCAGGGAGTTGAACCTGTTAAATTTTTTAGTTCTGAATTGGATTCATCTGTGTTTGAAATTCTTCCAGTTCAGTTCTGGTAGAGGCCCAGTGTATGCTGGAAATGGGCATGTGGTGGTGATGGCCAACGGAGCATGTTGTCAGCTGAGGAGGTGGTTTATGTCTCCCATTTCCCCGTACTGGTTCCCTGTCCAAACTTAGACCTCCGCTTGTGTTTCCATCATGGTCTTGTAACATCTCCAGATCCTTTAGGTTTGCTGCGTGGGACTGATTTGCTGTCATACTGCACTGGGAAGGATGAGTGTGCTTAGTGAGAGATAGTGGTAGGGATACAGGAAGAATGGGGGCAAAGATGCCTGTCTGCCATCCTCCCACTTCTTCCTGATGAACATAAAGCCCTTGTCCTTTCTGGAAGTGCTCTGGTGAAAGCTCTTCAGTGTGTACCTGCCTTTAGGTTCAAACTTAAGCAGGGGAGATTCAGGATAGATATAAGGAAGAAATTCTCTACAGTGGGGGTGGTGAGGCACTGGAACAGGCTGTTCAAGGAAGTTGTGAATGCCCCATCCCTGGCAGTGTTTAAGGCTGGGTTGGACGGGGCTTGGAGCTCCAGTGGAAGGTGTCCCTGCCCATGGCAGCAGGTTGGAACTGGATGATCTTAAGGTTCTTTCCAACCCAAACCAATCTGTGATTATATGATTCTGTCCATCATGGGAGACGATGAGGATGAGGAGGCTACAGGGAAGTGTGATGCAGAGCCTACTGAGCAGAGACAGTTCTTGCTTTAAAGCAGGTCCCAGTGCAAACACATCAATTCAAGTCAAGTTTATTTCAAACTGATACAAACATTTGGTTGTTTGTTCCAGTCTGAGCTTAGCTGTAGAGGTGCTTTTTGTCTTTCAGCAACAAAGGATGGTTCAAACTAAATTTTGACTTGATTGAATTCAGAGCTATAATTAATTCAAGCACTGGCTGTGGTGCTGTGATGTTGGAGCTTTCATTCCGGGATTGCAGTCCGTGTTGTTTTTTATGGATGGTGGTGTGTCTTGAGTCCCAAATTCAACCAAGTGTTGCATGGTAGATACTAAAACCATAAGCAGTGCACTCAGAAAATTAGCCAGCTCTGTGTCTCTTCTCTATTCCTGTCATTCTGTTTCTCCATCTGTTAGGCTCTCTTTTTACATTCCTACACTGGACTGTGTGAGAGCGAGTATGTGTATGCACTAGGAGGAGATGCTGTTCTTCCTTGCTTCTTAGGGGATGAAAATGCATATTCTGTCAACTCTACCAGTATTTTATGTCTCCCTTGGAATTTACTTTTCAGGGTCACTTACTGACAGGAGAGTTTTTGGCTTCCCCCTTGGGAGGAATTTGCTACTCTTTGCAGTTAAGCTTCAAAACATGACCCCAACCAACTCAAACGTAAAGGGAAACAAAAAGCAGCTCAAAATTAAAACGCTTCCAAATGTTATGTGTGTGTCTTGTTGAAGGGGACTGCAACAGATCTTTGCAGTTATCTGTCCCACTGTGGTTTATCTCTAAGTTTTAAAATCTATCTGAAATAAGCGCTTTTCGGTGTTGTAAACTGATGTTGTGGACTGATCTGGACTGCTTTTCCTTCCATCATGGAATATTTTGCTTTGGGGAAGGAAGCTTCTTTCTTGATCTGCTCTTTTGAAATAGTGCTGCAGTAAATTTGAGATGAAGGCAGGATTTGAAGGGGGATTTGGGCCTCATTTGCGGAAGGAGGAAAAGGGAGAAGTGCTTTTCCCACCCTGTTCTCTCATTTTCTTCTCTCTTACTGTGTAAAACACTGATGAGGAAGGCAGGTGAAAAGGGCACAGTTCTCTCTTCCCGATTCAGTGCAGAGAATTAATGTGCATCTCTTTCTGCTTGACAGGTTTCACCGCCCCCTCAGGCACTTTAATTAGTTGCATGAAGTGGAGCATTTTCACCCAGAGATGTTGGGAGTGATCTGCTCAGAGTACCTGTAACCCATTGCATGGTATTCCCCAGAGAACTGGGTAACCTGGGTCAAAGTCCATCTTCTTCTCGATCTTTATTAAGCACTTCACCTCCCTTGTAAATAACTCTTTTCTTTTTCCCCTTATAGGGCAGCCAGATTTCTCACTGATAGATCTCTGAGGCTTATGAGAATCATTCTTTTGGAATACATTAACCCCAAAAGATGGGAGCAAACACGAAGCTGATGGGGCAGGAAGCATCCTGCTTTTTTCCTACAGGATCCAAGTCTCAGCTATGGCAAAGAAAGACATAGAATCATATACTAGTTAGGGTTGGAAAGGACCTTAAGATCGTCTAGTTCCAACCTCCCTGCCATGGGCAGGGACATCTGAGACTGTTTGACAGTGTTGATTGTCACAGTTCTGTCCAAACTTACTTATTGAACTGTTCCAAACAGCTATTGTACTGTGTTCTTTGTGACCAGTCTTAGAAGGAGCTTCTTCTCTCTCCTATGTCCTCTGTGACATAGAGGAAGCAGTGTTTTGGGGGGGGTTCTTTACTAGGATGTTGTGTGCCTCAGAAAAGATGACAAAGAACCATTTCTGTGTTGCTTGCTGTATAAAACCTTTGTTCATTTAGATACATTCAGTGTTATCTGAGAAGTGTAGTTCTGTGTTTTCATGTTCTTATTGGCAAACAGATGCTAAACTACAGGGTTTTCTGATGTTTCAATGAGGGAACCTTCCTCAGAGAAGGCAGCCCTTTATTCTAATAAGTGTTCATTCTAAAGACAGCAGTTAATAGTATTAATAAAATAATTAGTCTTCAGAAATGTAGGTAAATCTGATCTGTTGGTGAGACATTAAGAAATTTGAATGAAGAGCAGTGGGTTAGATGGGTGCATGCGTGTGAGTGCTTGTGTGTATGTACATAAATGCTCTGATTAAACAGCCTTTCCTTGGCACAGCCACAATCAAGGATTTTTAAAGACCAAAAAGAAGCAGTTTGAAGTTTTGCTATGATGTAATTTAAACTCATTGCTTGACTGCTTTTTCCCCCTTTAGCCCAGCTCTACTTGCATTCTGGTTGTAAACCTAGTATTGATGGTTGGTAACGTGGTAGCTCAGTTGTGTCATTCTTGTAGCTCCAATTTACTGTCTTAGTAGACTTGATGTTACATCCAGTAAACGGGAATAAAATGAGCGAAGTTGAGGGGCTTGTGTACAGAGTGTGTGTATAAACAGGAGGAGAAGCACTCCAGGAGTTTTAAATGGTGTTGGGTTTTAAGACACCTTTTGTTTCTTCCTCCCTCCTCCTGCAGTTCCCCTTTTCAGATGTTTGCAAATGAACAATAGCCTTCTTTTCCAGATACACATCAGGAGAAGTGAGGTTGTGGGACACTCGCACCTGGGACTACACAGCCCCCATCCTGGAAGCAATGCATGATCCTGGTGATGCTGGACCTCGGCCACATGTCTCCTTTGTGAGGATAAACAGCTCCCTGGCTGTAGCAGCTTACGAGGACGGTAAGTAACCACAACTCTCCTCCCTATTGGAAAAAAAAAAGGGCTTTACAAAAATGAAGCAGCTGTGCTCAGCTTTTTGTGTGTCTGTAATCCTGTATCCACACACACACTCACACACTTGCTTTTATGTGAGAAAGTTGGCCAATAACCCTAAATGCATTAGGAGGTATTGGAACATAGCACCCATTAAAACTGATGTTTAATTCCTACTGGAACTGCTGCACAAAGCTGGAGTGCCAGGCTGTCGTCCAGCCAAACTATCTTAAGCAAATAACTTGTTTTGCTATAAAAATATTATATTTTCTTCCACCAGTCTTTTCCTCTGTCCAAAACTCCCTTGGGATGCTGTGGAGCTTTGTGATGGGAATACTGGTAAACTTGCATGTGATTAATCTGCATCCTCTCTTGGCATAGAGTATGGATGCGCGCTGAAGCGTTGGTTTGCAATGGTGGGTTATTACATACTTTGACCTGATATTTAATGAAAACTTAATAAAATCCTTGTTTTGAATGCACTTAGATGTTTGTGTAAAGGGCAACAAGAGACCAACTGGATGTGGAAACAGCTATTATAAAAGTCAGGTTTGGATAGTGGTGGCCAGTTGGGATCCTAGGCTGACTTGCTTACAGAACTCAACTCATCATCTGTCTTTAAAATATATGATTTGACACTTGAAAACCTCTCCTTGGGTATGAATAAAGCGCGTTTTGAAAGTTAGGGTGCTTTGTACACCTATTATCTTGGATCCTGCATGTGAAAACAAAGCTGAAGATGGGTAATCCCAATTAAACCTCTAATATCTATTGTTTATTTTAGAAGTAAAGTTAATGCTTTATATGTGAAAACAACTGTTCTGAGATGATCAACATCCTTAGCTGTTTTTCTAGCATGGATCATGCTGTAATGGTTTTCAGTGGCTAAAAATTGTTGATGGACAATGTTTTCTGCCAACAGCAAGTCTGCTATTACAGAAGACTCATTAATATTATTTACTCAAGTCATAGGAAATTATAACTGTGATAGTTTGAAGTGTTGGCTTTTTGTCCAGTGTACCGAACAATGAGGTTCTTTTGTTTGTTTTCTAGTCTCCCACTGACTAATCTAATAATTTGTCTGGGGGTTTTATCTGTCATATTCCTTGTTGTCAGTCCTGGGTGTGCTGTGACTAAACTAGTTTACATAAAGCTTAGTGCTTTCTATTCTTTTGGGTAGAAATTTTAATGGGCTCTGTGATATGGCAGTTCCTCTGATTTGAGAAGCCTGGTCAGAATAGATTAGTTTCTATGTGAACAGGGAATTATGAAGGCTGGTTTTAGAAACGTTGACTAACTGGAAGCTGAAAGTGTGTATTTACACTTTGGTGGAGAGAATCATTTTCAACTTGGGGAGGGAGAGGATGACTTTGAAGATAATGTGTTTGATTGTTCTTTGTTGTACTTTTCCAGCTCCCTTTTCTCTTTGTTTGTAAGTTTGACTAACACAGAGAAACCATCTGCTAGTGTTGGAGGTGGTGCTGTCAGGCAAAGAGTCTAGACTTCTCTGTCGATCCCTGGCTCGCAGACTCGCTCAGATAACATCAGTTTCTCCCAGTTCAACAGAGCTCACGCAGCGATGTCCTTGGCACCCGATCACAGGGAAGAGCTAACAGGCAGATTCTGCTCGCGCCGTGCCTGCCTTACAGCACTGTTCTGCTGGTTCCATAGTAGCAAACGCTTCCCAAGGCAGATGAAATATAGCAAGGAGAAAAATTTGTCTTCCTGGGATGCCTGCATCCAGAGTGAATTGTAACTCCATGATGGTACTAAAGCAAAATTGAATTGTGACTTCTGGTGAATGTTTCCAACGGCGTCAGCCTCTGAGAAACAAGCTGCAAGGAGAGGTAAATGAGAGAAAAATGTGAGGGGGGGAAATGAAGTTCCCTCTGCCCATGCCAGTGCTCAGTGGGGGCACTGTATGTACACCTGGGGCAACGGGACTTGGCAACTTGATCCACAGTTGTGATTTTTGAATTCCAACCCACTGGCCTCATATTTCTTCTGCCTTGTTTCCTATTGTCAGCACTGGCAGTGCTCCAGTTTGATTTTACCACTAATTGTGTTGCACGTTACCGAACTGAAATGAATCAAATCAAAATGCTTTTCCTGGAGCATTAGATAAAGCAGGCGAGGGTTCTGGGTAATGAGCAGATGCTGCTAATGCAGGGACAGTAGAGGCCTTGCCAGGACTCCATCTGCTCCATGCTTGCCTGCCTTTGGCTGTGAGCCACAGCTTTTGGGAAACAGCAGTCTACTTCAGCCATCACTCTCCCCCCCTGTCCTCAGAGTCTCGTAGTTTGACTTGAAAACAATGTGCTGCAACAAGAGAACGTACTTTGGGTTCTTTATCTCTTTCTTAAGTGCTATGTTTCATACTCATGTAGGCGTGGCAGGGAGATACTGAACTGCTGCCCTTCATGGAAGAGCTTTCAGACCTGTTGGGAGGAGTTTGTGGTACTTCACAAGTTGCAGAAGAGCAACATGGAGCGAAGGAAGGTGGTTTCTGCAGGCATCAGAAGTGCTGTTGCTTGTTGGCAGGCTCCAGGAAGGGAATTTTGGCAGTGTTACTGTCTGGGACTGGAAATCTGCTATCTTGTCCATTCTGATGTCCTTAAAGCTGCTCACAGGAATTGTTCCTTCTGTACCCTCTCTGCAAAGATAGAAAGGGAGTATTGTGTTCGCTGCCTTCTCCTAAGTGCAAGGTTATGCTGTAGGACAGCAGGGAAAGAGGCTGGCTCGGAGAAAGGGAAAAGTTTTTGAAGGAAGTAGTATATTTATTCCCATCAGGTATGTGCAGATGACTTTGGATGCAGAACCCCTGGTTTAGTAGATGGCATGACATTTCTCATCAAGTCAGGGAGATCTGCCCCTGGAGTGCCCAAGTTGGGAAGAAAATACAGACTTTCTCATATGTGCCTTTCCTGAGGGACGGTACAGGGATGGTGTCACTTGGAAATCTCTGTAAGAGTGATGGAGGTAAAAGATGATAAGATCTGGTGAAAGCTGATGTGGTTATGGTAAGGTAAAGGCACACCTCATGGCTGAGGTCTGATCTCCTGCTGTTGAGTAAGTAAGTAGCTTGCTGGATCTGCTGGAAGTCAAGAAATGGAATTGCAGTGAATGTAACATGTAAAATCTCAGTTAATGAATGCCAAGCATCCCTCTGCTGAGCTTAAGTTGGCCATATGTTGGTTGTCCCTCTGGCTGGAAATGTTGTGGAGAGAAAGTCACAATTCAGTAGAAGTTTTAAGACTTCAGGCTGGTGCTCCTTTCCACCTGGATATTGCATCTATTGTTTGTACTCCATAGAAGTATGATGGTATCTGGAAGTTATAAGGGAATAAATCAAAGTTCGCAACTGGAAGAGAAGAATACATGTAAGAAGTGTTTTCAGGAGGTTTTGGTTTGTTTAAATCAAGATGAAGGGGCAAGATTCACAAACAACTTCTGAACGTAGATGGCAGCTCTGGCCTTACCACACAATGGTGTTCAGAATCTGAAGTGGATGACCATGATATACATGAGCATGTTCGAATGCCCTGCTCTAGCATATACAAAATTCTGCCTTTGCCTTTTCTTCTTCCCTCCCAGATAAAGCACTCGTAGATTGCTTTGCATCTCTTCTAAAGCTGACAGCAACTGCTAGCCCTATTGCCTTAATGTGGAAGAGCTGATGTAATGGGTCCTTAGGAGCGGTGTGTGGCATTTTCCACACCAAAGCACGGCGCTCCCTCTACTTAGACAGGTTTGCTGTTAGCGGGTAGCCCAAGCGGGCGGCTGTGCTCTGCTGTGACGTGCTGTATGACACTGGCAAACACAGCCAATACAGTATTGACAAATGTGATTTAACATGTGATTTTGCCCAGAGAAGCTGTGGCTGCCCCATCCCTGGCAGTGTTTAAGGCCAGGTTGGACAGGGCTTGAAGCAACCTGGTCTAGTAGAAGATGTCCCTGCCTGTGGCAGGGGTTTGGGACTGGATGAGCTTTAAGGTCCCTTCCAACCCAAATCAGTCTGTGATCCTATGATCCTTTTTTGCCTGTGTTTATGTTGCTTTTCCCTGTTACAGGGTCAGAGTATTTTATAGGAGAAGAGATACGGGTGGCAGAAGTGTTGCCTTCTATGTCAGAGAGAAACCTATCTGAAAACAGATGTAAAACCCAGCTGCTCTTGCAGGATGTCTTTTGTGCTTCCAGCTGCAAAGAGGGGAATAACTAGAGACAGGCACTGTAATGGAGAACAGCTTCCAGCCATTCACCTTTGATCCAGCAAGAGATGTGTAATACTGGCTGATGCTTACTAAAGCTGGAGTACAGTCAGGGTCTGTGGTGCATCGTGTAAGGCTCAGTAGTCTTATAGATAAATGTTTTATCGAAATACCTGCCAATTGAGAGGGAATTGCAATAAATGGACCTTTCATAAGGCCAGATTTCAGCAATATAATGGGTTATACTTTTGAAGTCTTTGTACAACCTTGGCTGAACTGATAAACAAGACAACTGGTACAGTGATTGTAGTGTTAAGTGTCAGCAATTACAGCATTTTCGTCAGCTTCTTGCACTTAACTAGTTTCCTGGAGCCAAGATGTAATATAAGCAAGCTGTAAACTCAAAATCGAGGAGTTTGAGGAGTTATTGTTAGAGTTCAATTGGAATAATCACAACTGTGGTGCAGATTTCAGCTTGCTGAAGAAGTGTTGCATATAATTTGGATTTAGTGGCTTTCTAATACTGCTAAGGATACAATAGTAAAAGCAAAAAAGGATACTGAGGATACTGTAGGCTTATAACCTTAACTTCACCTTAGCAAAGATACTGCTTTGGAAATGAAGTGCTGGTCACTGCTGGAGGCAGGAAGATAGACTAAAGTAGTGATCTCATCTGCACTGGTAAATCTTATGCCTAATATTTTTTATGTTGCTATACTAATAACTAACTGTAATGGTGGCTTTTTTTTCCTGCTCTTACACAAACGTGATTGACTGTTGCAAAGGCTTGCATGTTAATAAATACGTCTTGCTGTTTCTGCAGTGAAATACAGAGTATTCTGAGGAGCGTTTTTAGACCCAGTGGTAACTTTACCTATGGATAAATACAGTGCAGTGTTTGCTTTTTCTGTGTAATACTTGATAATGTTTTCGTGCTGTCAGATAAGGATGCATACACCTCGTTTGACGCTAGTGCCTTTCCACAGAAGATCCTTGCATGCAAGTAGCTGAAGCTTCCAATTGGTAGCAAGTAAGAGATGATGGATGTACGTACAGAACTGTACACTCTTTTGGAGGAGGGGAGAAGCAAGGGGGACAACCGCACCTTAGTAAGCAAATAGTTGTTCATCCTAGTGAAAGAAAATGGTCTTTCTCTTTTTCTTTGCATTCCTGAACGGTCCTTTTTACTCCTTATATTGTTCTCCTTCATTAAACAGATGTTAACTTGTGCCCTGACAAGTCACTTGGGTTTTTTTGATGTTACCAAGAATGTTTTCACACCACATTGTGAATCAGATGTCCCACACGCTGTGTTTTATATCTTTTGGGCAGATTTTGCTATTGAACATAATAACAATGGCTTTCTTGCCCAGTTCCAGAGAGCAGAACTCTGAATTCTGGGTTTCCCAGATTGCTTGCATGGTCAGAAGAGGGTTCTCTGACTTGAGTATGTTGGGGTATTTTGCAGGACTTTCACACATTAATACACTGTTAAAACCAGCAAAATGCGCATCACGTAGATGTTCAAAGGGAAGCAAATCGCCTTCCTTTTTTCCCTTCACAAAAGTACCCTTTAATTGGCTTAAATATTCTGCAGAATGGTTGGAAATACTGAGAGGCTTGGCAACAATATTCCTCATCTGATGAAAAAGTCCATTTCTAGCAGCCATGATCTGCAATCATTACAGTCTTTTAGTGTTGATGTTTTTTTGCTTGCTTGTTTAAATCAGCTGTGCTGGAGGTGAGACTTCACCCATTCCCTTTGTCTCAGCTTGGAGCCAAGGACTCACTGTGGAGGCACAAAGCAACCAGGCTGCTGAGAGAATCCCAGCTTGTGCTGTCCATTTGTATTGCTTAACTTGTGTTAAGCCTAAGTATGTGTGATGTGCGCTTGCATTCTGTTTTTCCAAACCAGTTCAGCAGTTATTTACCTTTCAAGCAATTAACATAATTACCATTATGCTAAGAAGTAATTTTGGGAAGTTCTGCTCTGAGCCCTTACGACTCCATCGGGACAGTTTTAGTTGGGACTTATCTTTTTGATGGAAGCCTAATTGCAGTTTTGGCTTTGTGTGAACAAACAGAGGCA
Organism: Psilopsiagon aymara; assembly: GCA_024733675.1. Taxonomy (NCBI): domain Eukaryota; kingdom Metazoa; phylum Chordata; class Aves; order Psittaciformes; family Psittacidae; genus Psilopsiagon; species Psilopsiagon aymara. The sequence goes on along the minus strand of JANRGW010030365.1, from coordinate 24,192 downwards.
GCTAATTGTTTAGGCAAATAGCAGATTAATTTAAATATTCATCCCTAATAAAACAAAAATGGTCCCCATTATGGCCCTCATTCCCATGGTGAGGAATATAAATATTCAGTGGGAGTGCCATTAGACAGGGATCTTAAGGATTATCTGCATTATTTCACATTGGTAGCACTTTCCAGATACCAAATAATCTTTACAAAAGCTAACATAAATCAATTTAAACTCATTTAGATACCATTTCACTATGTGCAGTTTCATTACCACACTCTTGCTTCACCTCCTTTGGGACGTAGGAGGAGTGTTTGCAAACTGGCATTGGTGCCCGTCCACAGCTGTCTGTCAGAGCTTTTATGTCTCCTTCTGAAGGAATAGCTATCATTAATCATTTCATCATTAATGGCTCGAGTAGAAGGAAAGCTTCTCCAGCCCTGTCTATCACATCTGAAGATTGCTTCTCTGTTAATTCAGTGCAGAGGCGGCCCAGAAGTCTCCAATTCTGTCTGGCCCTTCTGGTCTGTAATACACTCCCTGATTGCCTCAGGTTGCTCTTACTCTGATTATTGCTTTAATGTGCCATGCTTTTAAATCAAGTATTGGTGATCTAAGCTGGGTAAAAATGCAGTTGCAAACGGTTTGTCTTTTGGCTTACACTCCTCTTTTCCTTGGGATTTATATTCTTTAGCTTGTTGGACTCTTCTGCATTTTCTGTTTACCCAGAGCATCAGGATCAGGAGCTGGTTGTAAATGGTTAAGAATGGTATTAAAGTCCCTGACCTGATTGCTGTGTGTGTATAAGCTTCAGATTCTTCACTTAGAAACTCCTCTGTGTGTAGCAGGGTGACTTCATTTTGAATGTGGGCTCTTCCTCACTAGTTTTACTGACCATGGAGGGCAAACACGTAGTAGAACTAGAATTTAGGTATGTGTTTAAGTCTGATCTTCTCCAAACGTGGCAATGTGGGAGAAGTCAAGCAGTGTTCTTCAAAATTGGTACCAGTGTTAACCGAAAGTCAAAAATAAGGGTTTATTTAGAGAGCAACAGAGCTTTTAATGCCAGAGCATGTGATTTTTGGAAAGCTTCTTCTGAACCTGTTACGTGGTACTGTGCTGCATCCTGAAGTTCTGGTTTCCTGCCCTACAGTCTCATTTCTGTGTGTTAATTTTTTCCATTAGTACGCTTTTAAGCTTATATCTTTCAATGCTCTTTTAAAGTTCTGTTAAATTCTGAGATAACACAGGGATTATCTTTTGTACACAGGGACAATTAGCATTTGGAACCTGATGTTCGGGCGGGAGCCAATCCATCATTACCAGCACAACCAGAGGATACAGGCTCTAGCTCTTGGTTCAGAGGGTGCAGTGGTAGCAACAGCGTCTGGCTTCGAGGTCAAAGTGGAGAGCCCTGATGACAGAGGATTTTGGCAAACCAGAGCAACATTTGACATCCAGAAATTGGTGAGTCTCCAGGAGCTTCTGATGCACTCATTATTTTTGGTACAGTTAAGAGGGATCTTAAGAGAATCTTACAAGAACTAGAAAACAGCATTATCAGCTAGAGGCTGTGATTTAGAAGCAGGTTAATGGATGAGCCTTTCATCGCTGAAGAGCAAGGGTGAAATGCTGGCTGAAGCTACAAGTGAAAATGAATAGAAGTCCATATGGTGCAGGAGGTTGGCTGTTTTTAATAATTTTTTTTTTTGTCAACATTAAACTAAGTTGGCTCATTTTGCAAATCAGTTTTCTCGCGTAGAATTGGAGCTAAAACTCGAGGTCTCATTCCAGATCAACGCGCTCTGATTAATTCTGAGGCAGGATATTGCAGACGAGCTAATAGCATCACTTGTGAAGCTGTAACTAGTTGTGCAGCTTCTTCAGGTTGCACCTTCTGTCACTCAAGTTTTGAGACTATTTTAATTAACACTCAGAAGCCGTCCCATTCTCTGAAGTTTGATTATGTCTCAGAGCATCCACATTTCTCTGAAAGGGGAAGGAAGTGTGTAGGAATAAATTGGCAAGGCAGCTTCTCTCCTATTGCAGGAAGCTGACTGGGTATGAAGTTGTGATTTAAGCCACACCTGGCTAATCCTCTACATTAAGTCAGTTTTCGAAGACTTAAATCAACAAAATCCCCAAACATTTAAAGAGGCTTCCCAGTAACAGTGTTAGAACACCACCATGCACTCCACTGTAGCTAGATCCGTTTTACTCTTGCACGTTGCTTGCTGTGAAAGGTCAGTGTGCCACATGTAAAGATGTTCAGGATGCCATGCTTCTTTCTAAGGTTAGGTTAGAAATCAAGTGTGCTGTTAAGGACTTTAAATCCCTTCTGTAATGAGACTTTCCAAACGGCATCTTAGCCATTTACTGAGATGGGGAAGAGCAACATCATTCTGGTCTTGTGACAGAAAATAGGGAGCTGATATTTGGGCTCTCCTAGAGTCCTGTGATGACTTTTCTGTTAATTTAGGGTATGTATATGATTGCAGGGTAAGCATCAGCATATATGTCTAAGGCCAGGCTGGACAGGGCTTGGAACAGCCTGATCTGGTAGAAGGTGTCCCTGCCATGGCAGGGGGTTGGAACTGGATGAGCTTTAAGCCCTCTTCCAACCCAAACCATTCTGTGATTCCATGATTCCACATCAGTCGCATGAACGTGTTGTCTCTTCTGGAGCACCATATTAATGTTCTTTGCTAGCCATGGTATTTGTTAGCCATGGTATTTGCTTTGTGTGCTTTGACCTTATGTTTCTCTGAATGACTCCATTAATTCTTGGTCCTTTCTTTGATGCGACATTTTGGTGTGTTCTGTTGTGATATGTTCTGATTAGGTTTTTAAATGGACTGATTTGAAAGATGAAGCCTCATTTCATCATAGGAGCTAAACTTGAAAAACTCAGAAATAAAATGGATACCTGGTCTTTGTCTGAAATCAGTCCATAATTGGAATGGTCCAAGATTGCCACAGTCACATCGGTACTTTGCTCAATTTAGTAAGCGGCAGTAGTGATGTAAAAGGAAGTTTTGGCTGTAATAAAAATTAAGTCTGCTTTTTTTAGGTCAACTTCCTTAATCTGGTTCCAGATGTTGTGGGAAGCCCAGTGGCCATAGCAGCTGCAGAAGACATTGTCTATCTCCTGAAAGCAGAAGATCACAGCAAAATTCTTCATTCTGTGTATGGTCAGCCTGTGACGTGTCTCGACGTGTCTGCTCATGAAGCTGCCTTTGGGGTCAAAAACTTTGGCTGGTTATTGAATGAGCCCAACCAGGTATTGACATTGTTTTGGTTCAGGTGGGTTTTTATACGTTCATCATTAACAGAGTTTATTAAAAAGAGTTCTCACCGTTTCATTCCCTGCTATTCAGTTTCCGACAGTAGAGGGCAGGCATTCTTTTAATGCCATAATCTGATGCTTCTCTTAGTGTTCTAGTGCACTAGAGGAAAGGAGCTGGTTCACTGTGAATACTTCGCATCCTCTGCTCCACAGTGAGTCCCAGCTCATGTATGCTGCAGCAGTGGCCTTTTGGGGAGAACTTGTCTCAAAAAAACCCACCCAAAACCTAAAAAGCCCAGCCCAAAACACTCAAACATCCCTCAGCCTTTCTCATGAGGGCGTCCTGAGCAGTGTGTCCAGCCTTCTACATGCAAACATGCCATCTCTGCAGGATGCTTCTTTCTTTTTCAGCACCTCTTTGAACTGAGTTACTTCCAACTTGGTGAGGATGGTGTGAATGTTGTATTAAAGGAAGCAAAATGATAATTATAGATTTGAGGCCCCCTGTGCTACACTGTGCCACTTCTGTCAGCGCATCTTGGCAGTGGCAGGGTCGATCAAAGCCAGACTGGTTTTGTAACCCTGCTGAAGACTTGTGACCAAGGCTCACTTCTAGTGCAGCTCTTGTCAAACTTCTCTGGTTGCAGGAGGGGCTCTTTTGGGATTGTAAACCCATAAATAATTGTATTCTTGGGGGTTGAGAATCCTACCTGAAACCCCACATAGCTGATGGCAGCAGCTTGGACACAGCCCTGCTCCAGGACAGGGACCAAGCTGCAGAAAGACCTGTTCCCAGGAGTTTCTGTCCCTTTCCCACATCTTGTCTAACTTTTCCACTCCCTCATTTCACTCCAACTTTTATGATTTCACTTTAGGCATGTGATGTGCTATTAGTAGTGAGGGAAGGAGAGTGCTTCAGGCAGGTGGAGAAGGAAGCAGGAGGTGAGCACCCAGATGAAAAGAGCTGTGGTGTGTAGTGTAAAAATGCAGCGTTTTCTTTGGCAAGCAACTAGAAAGCTTTATTTAGGAGTACCTCTGTGCTAGGAATAGATGTGTCCAGCTGCATCCAATTCCCCCTTAAAACTCATGTTCACTAGGGAAATGCTGAGGCCACCATAAATACCTTTAGGGGTGAGAGATGCTGCGAGGCCATGCTGTCTTTATTAATTCCTTTGCTGTCCTAATCCAATTCTTCTCCCTACAGAGGTGGGAGGTTAGAAGGTAAAATTGCCTCATTCAGGGGCATTACCTCGGTCATTGCCTTTGTTGCCTCATAAAGGAATAGAGAAATCTACTTAGGCCCCCAAGCATCACTCTGTAAAGGCAGACATATTTCCTAATTTACTTCTGAACTCTTTGGTGTTTGCTGGCAGATTGTATTAAGCAGAGCAGCAGTGTGCATCCTAATCAGGGACATGGGACCGAGGTGGCCAGGCTGTGTGTGACAAGGACACTCGCTTGGCATTGCTGCACCAGCTGACATCACACTGGAAATTAATTACTAATGTCTATTATGATAATTCTTTGCCTCGCGCAGACGTGAAGGGACTTTGCATTGGCTCATTACCGTGGTCACCAGTTGACAGTCTGGCTTTAAAAGAGCTTTCCCTCTTAGAAATGGGATGATGGAGAATTCCAGCCCTGTTTTCTGCTGGCTGGGTTGCTGCTTCTTCTCAGTTTGGGGTTTTCTTTGTTTTTCCTGATGGATGTGTTTTTTCCTTACTCTAAGCTCACAAAGCTACTGCCTGGTAACCTGCTTTCTGATTAAAATATAGTTAGGGAACCCACCTTTTTCCCCTCCCTTCCTCCCCTCTTTTTTAATCATTGTCTAATTTTAATAAAACTTGACAGCAGAGGAGAGATCTGAGGCTTAAATTTTGTAAGAACTTTTATCTTGGAGAAGCAGAAAACATCAAGTCTGTGGCATAGTCTTGCTTGCTATTAGATGAGAGGCACACGTGCAGGAATGAGGGGAGAATAGAAATGGTTCATTTGCGAGGAGTCCAACTTTCACGTTTGTATGAGACAAACCAGGTATGATGCTGTTTTGTGGAAGTTGATCTAATTAGCGCTCCTGAAGCTAATGGTTTATGTTAAGCTAAGAGAGATTGCTTTAGTGAAGGCTATTTCAGCTGTGTTAACGCCACATAAAATATACTATTTTCCTTAGATTCCGAATTCTTGGAATACTGAGATGTGTGTTTCCCATCTAGGCTCATACGTGGCTAATAATACTGACCAGAACCACTAGCCCTGGCTTTCCCTGTCAAGCTTAAGTGATGCTAATGACATCCACTACACATGCCCTGAAGAATGATATCTGGCCAATAACATATTACCCTGTGTCATGCAGTTTGGAGACCCAGGATCTCGATGCTGCAGCAGCGTCACAAAGTCATGGCTTTCACACGTTTGCATTTTGGGTCTGAGCATTGCATCTAAAATTAAATGCACAGATTTAAACTAGAGCTGGCTTTGGTCCTCTTCATGTCAGGATATAAACCTCCTCAACAGGTAACATTGTGACTGGCAGGATTAGCATCATCTCATTTCTGATGCAATTATCTCACTGATTGTAGGATGTGACTGAAGCTTTTCTCATAGTTATATATTTAGATATCTAGGTATATATAGGTATGTTTATAAGCTTCCCTGAATGGACCATCTGCTTTTAGGTAAGACTGGTCTCCTCCTGTAGCTTCAGGTGTGCTTTTCTGCTTGTGAATTATTTCTCTGAGCTCTGTAAGTGCTTTATCCTCTTGGGATGGATGAACAAGCCCAGCTTTCTCCTGTATTAAAATTTAGTTGAAATTGTTTAACATTCTTGACAGTTTTTTAGAGAGAAAATTATCTACAGAGGAGGATTTTGGTGGTTTTTCTCCTAGCACGGAAGAGCATTTTATTTTAAGCTCATGCTTTTATGCTTCAGAACTTCTGTGTTATGTGCAATATAAGGAGCAGTCCAGAGGATGTCTGCGAGTTTGGTTGCTTTGTGCACAAAATTGATCTTTATTTCAGAACAGGTAGATGGGGAGGAGAGGCATGAAGGGAGGATAGTAATGATTTTAGAGACTCCAACTTAGAAGGCTGGATACATTGAAATGGGATGTCTTGGGAGTTGTTTGTGCTGTTGCTTTTTATCTGTTTTGAGCTGCCGATTGGCTTGTACTTGATGAATGGCATTCAACATCATTTGTCTCGTATCATCATCAACTGAGATAATGCCTAGTTTTGCTTCTGTTTAATGGTTCCGCAGTGTTCTTCAACTGCTTGCTAATGTGAGTGTATCCAGTACAATTAACTGCTGGAAATGGGTGTTACGAATTAATAGTAAGTGGAAAAACAAATTCTAAGTAATCCTTTAAATTGAGTTTCATACTCTACAGTCTCTCTTGGATGATGTATTTAGGTCAGAGCTGCTTTGTATAAGCTGTTACATCTTTCTTGCAACTTATTTTAACTATACTCTTCCTCTTTGTCAGCTGGTAAGCTTGCATTGGCGTTTCTGGTGTCATGTCTCCTGTTCTTGTTGAGGTCCAAAGACTTCACATTATTTTAGCTTGATTTTCCTTGTTTAAGAGAAGTGGGTGGGGTTTTCAGTTTTATTATCCACTGTGGCCCTTGTATGTAGTCCAGTTTTCAATTAAGTGTTCTTTCTGAACTCTTGTTTTAACACCAGTAGAAGTGCGGGTCTTGCTGGTGACTGAATTGGGATGGATGGGACTTGCCCAGATGTTTCTCTTTGGGGAGCTTAGGACTGGGGAGGGTTGGTAGATCTTTGCAGGTGAAAGGTGGTTTAAATACCTTTTTCTTTATAAACTCTTTGGTACGATATAGGAGAGACAGAACTCTTCTTTCTGAGGATCTGAGCTGTGTAACTTTTATAAGTAAGCCACTCTAAGAAACAGAGTCTCCAAACAGATCAGAATTTGTCCTTGCCTAAATTTTGCATGATGTATGGATTAACCTCTCTCTTGCTGAAGAGTAACAGCTGTCCATCGTGGCTTTTCCTGTGTTTGCAAATGACCAGAATTAATTTTGTAAGTTAAAAATAAAAGAATCTCTTTTGTATTGGCTAATGTTAAAAATGCCCCATCCCTGGCAGTGTTCAAGGCCAGGTTGGATGGGGCTCGGAGCAAGCTGCTCTAGTGGAAGGTGTCCCTGCCCGTGGCAGGGAGTTGGAACTGGATGAGCTTTAAGGTCCCTTCCAACCCAAACCATCCTATGGTTCTGTGTTCTGCTTTTATATTTGTGTGTTTATGTGATGTGTGTGTGTGAATGGCTCAAAATCAGCCCAGCTGCTTAGGTAAGTGTCTTAGGGTTTGAAACTCCAGCTGTGGGGTGTGCCATGAATGTTCAAGGGGATAATCAATGAAAACAAAAGAATTCAATCAATGAAAACAAAAGAATTCAATCAGGTTGTTAAGAATTACCTCCCCTTCCTTTTCCCTGCCCTATCCTGAGGTTAGGGCAAAATGTGTTTCTGGACCAGGGCATGTTTTCTTTGTGAGTGGTGGCTCAGTGGGCAGACATGCTTTCCTTTCATCTCCGAGTACCTGAACTCTTACATCAGCCTTCAGCCACAAGTCAGATGAGTCTGGTGACCTCATTCCAGGTCCTAGCAGACATCTGTCCACATCCCAAGCCCATCAAGGCTGGCATTGTCCCGGGGGCTGGCAGCCAGGGCTGAGGCAGTGTCCAGTGCTGGAACACCAAGGGTTGCAGGTGCATTGGCAGAGTCACGTTGCCTAAGCTCACACGCTGCCTGCTTGCACAATGCTTGGCTCTGCTTCTTGCTACCAGCTTGGAGTCACACTTTGTAACTCCAGTCAGATGAAAACTTAGAAGGAAAAACGAAGCTGCACTTGCCTTTAGCTTCATGTGTAGTTTTTACAGCAGATGTATGTATTTGGAGGGCAGGGCAGCGTGTATGGTGGCTTTTCATGCTGCTGGATTTGCTGCAAGCTGCTTAGACCCTGTTGTTTTTGCAGCCCTCTGCGTGGGTCTTTAAGCATTGCTTGAGGCTGCTTGGTGCAGCTCGACGCATGCGAAATGAGAGCTCTCCCTTGCCAGCCTCAAGTCACCTTTAGGATGGCATGAAAGTCAATTTTCCACATGCTCAGAGAAATGGTTGTGTTACCAGCTTTACACAATGACTTCTCTCTGGCAAGAACTTGCAAAATAGTCTCTCTGGCTGATTGTCAAAAATTACATCATATTGGAGTAAACTGCTTTTAAATCAAACATCCATTATTCATGTATATTAACTGCGTTTATTTATTTATTTATTTTTCACTGGCTGTTTTGTGTTTGATTTACTCTTTTTCTTTCTCTCTGATTGTCTGTCTGTCTCCCTCAGCTGCTCCTTTTAAATCTTAGCTCATCTTGAAATTTATGGAGCCAGAACACTTATCTCTGTGCACCAGTATCAATGTGCTGACCTTGCATTTGTTAACAGTCACATTTTGCTGTTGTTGTTGCAGTGCTATGTGCCACATTTACAGTAGGCAATTCAATACATTTGCATGGGGAAACTGTGCCCCTGAGGCTTGTAAGCTTTGAAAACACTCTTTTTCCACATCACTTGAGAAATAAAACTCAAACTTGCTGCAGTCTCTACCATATGTTGTACTCAACTGGATGACTTCTGCCGCCAGTGCATGTGAAATAGCCTTACTGCTTTCGTAGATACTCTTTGAATTGAATGGGTTTGACCTGTGCAAAACCCAGATCCCTTTTAATTCACAGTGGACTTGAAATTTCACGACCCTTTCATTTGTTGGCAGTATTTGTGTGTATTGTGCCTGTGTTTGGGAAATGTTTTGGGAGGATTTTTCTGATCAGCAGAGGGATTGGGTAGAAGGAAAAGGGGGAGAAATATCATCTGAAATTCAGTGCTAATTCTGTTCCCGAAGTTGCTGCTTGTTTCTCTGTCTCTTTGAGTAACTCAGGGTGTTCTTTTAATACTATTTTGATCCTCTGCCTCTAAAATGACAGACGGAAACCTCTCTCCTAGACAGTTCTTTCTGGGAAGGTGCTTCTTCAGGTGGTCATTCGGTAAGGAAAGGGATGGAGGTTTTGAGTGTGGTTTTCCAGTATACTCTTTGCCAATATTTCTGATACTCCAGTACTTCATCTAAATAATAACTACATATACTGTATATCGCGTGCTGTGCCCAGTTCTCAGGCTTTCCTCAGTGGTAACTTTTGACAAGAAGCAGAAATGGGATTGCAGACGGAAACCAGCTCTTTCACAAAGCAGTTGTCTGCTGGCTTTCAGCCAGGACAGTGGGTTTGAACACCCCTGCTCTTGTTGAAAGTACCACAGGCTCTTTGATAACAAGTGCCTGGGGATTTGTTGTTTTAATGTTCCATCCAAAAAAGACATCTCCAACAGCACAGGATCCCAAAACACCTGCTGGGGTATTGAACATGCATGGAAGAGTTCCATCAACAGCATTGCCTTCAGTTCCTTGGTTTTTCTTGGAAGTATCTCATCCACACTACATCGACCACGCTTGACCTCACTTAGCTGCAAGATGTAACAAAGCTCACAGCTTAGCTGTTCTGGCTACAGGGACTTTAATTCTTTGTGAATTAATTTAGTCGTCCGGTTTGAGTTCTTGGACAGCATTTAGAGAGAGCTCCTCATACTGCTCAGCAGCTTCATGAAGAACACTGACTTCTTTCTTCCTCTGCCTGGTCTCCTGAGTTTGCCAGCTTCTTGGTGCATCTATCTCTGAACGGTGGCCACAGGTTAAGACTTGCCCAGCTCATGCAGTAAAGAGGAAAATTAGTCTAATGCACTGTCTTAACAAAAGAGAGAGTATGAGCATGAATAATTAATACCTCTAGTCTGTGGCAATCGGATAAAATGAAGTCCCATTTGCTCAGCCTTATTAAAAGAAAGAGAGGGAGGGGGGAGATGGTAAAGGTTGTTAAGGGACTTGTAACATGGAAAGAATCGCCTCCGAGATGGATAATGTGTTTTCTAATCTCTGTGGTCTTTAACTAAACATAATGGTAAAGGTACTCTGGCTATTTCTGGCTTGTTGAATTATTCAGCATTCTGGGAGATTGCCTGGCTCTCAGCCAGTAACTTGGACTTTTCATTTGAACAATGTTAATAGGTAACACTTTTTATTTGTGCGTTAGATCCTGATACATCTGCACAGAGTATTTAATGCTTTTCCTCCCCTGTGTCCCTGCAGTCCCTCTGGGGGAAGGGATGCTCGTTAGTGTGTTATCCCAGGGCACTTCATTTCACACCCAAATGCTCTTGGTTCACTTACCTTCACTTTGATACCTATTAGGTCACTGGGCTTGGGTGTCCATTATAGGATTATAAATACCTTTAAAAGGGTAATCCCTTTGCAGTGTGCATTATAGGATTATAAACCTCCTAAAGATCTTATGCTTTATCTGCCCTTTAACATGCAGGCCCTTATTTCAAGTCCCTATTGACCAGGTATTTTCATTATTTCTCCTTGGCCTTTGTAAAGAAAATCCTTGTTGCTTTGGGATGTTGTAGGAGAGGTCATCAGAAGTGTTCTAGCAACTCCAGGACTGTCATCAGTATGCTTTTAAACCCCCTGTCTTCAAGCAATTATTATGCAGACTTCAAGAAGCATTCCGAGTTCTTTCTGTTTCTTTACCTGTCAGTTTGTCTGGGTGAGGTTTTGAAATTCATTTGCAGACCATAGAATCACTCAAGACAGAAGTTGAATTTAAAGATGGGCGAAACCTGGATGTGGAAAATCATAAAGAGAATCTTTATTCCAATGACAGAAGTAATTGGCTACAAATATATGCATCAAAACTAACTCAGCAGTCTTTAGAAGAAGGGAGGCTGACATGGGAAAAGAAGGAATTGGAAGGGGTAGAAGATTAGGCAGAATCTTTCCTTCCAGTTTTGTGGATCTGAACCTTTCTACGCTCTCATCCTTAAATGCAGGCACTTTAAATTGGTGCTCATCTACAAGTTGTGCGAGGAGAAATAAATAATGCTTTGGCTGATGCTACCTACGTACGAGGATTGCCACAGGTCTAAAATGGAGCATTCAAGCAGGAGAAGGTGTACTGTTTGCCCCAGTGTGTAAAACAGGGGAGTCTTTAAATGTTGTATGGAAGCAATTTTTCATTGTAGTCTTTCACAGCCAAAACTGAATTTTCAAGGGTGTATCATATGTTTATAGGATAGATGGGAGCTATGGGCATTTAGAGAAATTAATAGTTTATGGATGTTCACTTTAAGTATTAGCCCCAGGGGACTTTGGAGAAAGCAGCATTTGTCCCTCTCTGGAGTTTCAGTGTACAGCTGGGAAGGGCTGGTTCAGAGCCTCAACTGGGAGCTGGAACATGTTGCTCTTGACCCGAGCTTTTATTGTTCCTAAGTTGAATTCAGCAGTTTGTTGACTTTGTCTTTTGTTCCAAACTTTCCAAGGAGAAATTTGGTTGCCAGGCACAGATATTAATTTCCTTTGCACTGAAAACTGCACAGAGTGCCTTGCCAGAATGTCATTGTCTCTGGGTTTGGTTAGTGAGCTCTTGGAAGCTGTGCTGCAAGTGAGAACAGGTTGTAAATTGATCTTCACCTTCCAAGACTGATGTTTTCAGGCAGTTTGTAGCAACTTTTTCATAGCTATGGAAGTTTAAATTCATTTTTAGCTACATTTATGTCCAAAGTCTCCCTGCAAAGCTGGAGTCTTGCTTTACAGAGCTTGGCTAAAATTGCTTCAGTTTTGAGGGGGTAAAAATTACATGCTAAAGATTGGGACTTGAGGCAGCTTCACAAAGACAAGGCTGGGAAAGGGAGCTACTTGGGAGATTATAAGTATTACAAGCAACTGAGGAAGTCAGGTATGAATGTGTTGATTCTAGCAGGGAGCTGATAACATGTCTGAATAAAACTATGCCTGCTCTTTCGCTGGGAGAAAAAGCAGGTGAAGGAAACCTGCAAATTCTCTGCCTTTCTTTGCAGTATTCCTAGACATTTATGAAGCTTTAATCCTATTGCCTGGAGGCATCCATCACAAAATGATCCCCTCCTGCTCTCTTAACTTGACATTTCAGGCGCTTACTGAAATTGCAGAGATAGGAAGTAAAAGGCTGTGTCACTGTTGCTGTTGTGGCAAATGTAGAAATGATATGTACAGATAGTGGGATATTTATTAAGCTGCATGTGGATATGATCAGAAAAGTACAAGTTAAGAATACTGCTGTATCCTTGACATAGTCATGCTGATGTTGCCCTGGAAGTCCTAAGTTCTTTCTAAGGTTTTAACTTGCATTGCTCTTTTCGTGGTCATGGGTTCCTTTTAAATTAAAGGAGCATCACCATGAAATTTGGTGATGTTTGTGGGGCTATGGAGGCCCAGGTGCTGTGCTGAGCTCCACTGGGCTTTGACCAGTACATTTTTCTGTTTCTAAAAATATTTGCTCTGCTAAATTGAAAAGCCCAAATAACTGAACCTCATCTGGCCCCACAGGAGGGACAGTGAACGTGAGTAGACTGATCACTGCGCACTGGAGACGGGGATGAGCAGACAGGAGAGAGCTCATACCCTCTTCCAGGCTCTGGTCGAATCATCTTGGATGTTGCTTAAATCAGACTTGTTTTTATTCCTTCCCCATCTGAACTGCCACTTCACATGTAATGTTTATCTGTTTGTGCTGTGATCTGTACAGAAGCCATCAGCAGGGCCTGTCAGCACTGCGGCGGTGTTTGTTCAGTTCTGCTCTTCCATTTCTTCTGTATTTGATTGAATCTTTCTTGCGGAGTCCATCTGTCTAAACCTTCAAAATGTTAATTTTGTTTACATTTACTCTCTCAAATATTAAAATTGGTGAAGAAACTGTTTGCTTTTCCATGAAAGCCTTAAAAATTTGAGCTGGAGAAAATCGCCACAGCTTCTTTTGCCTGCCTGGGAGCTGTACCTTCTGACAATGGCTGGCGAGAGCCTTGCATCCTTGCTTCTTGATTCTTGATGACTCCATTGTGAAACTTGATTTCCTTCTTTCTGAGGGTGTTGTTGCCCTTCTTAACAGGGGTAGTTCTGTATCATCTTGGTTGTTTACCATCTCTGATGGTAAGAACTCTGCTCTACTTCACGCTGCAGCAAAATGTACTTGTTCTCCTGCTAAATTTAGCCAGTGTTTGTTCTCTTTCTACCAGATTCTTCTTTACAATCTGGAAACAAGTCAGTGTCTGAAGAAGATGGGCAACTCCATAGGTGACTTTACATGTGTCAACCTCCAGAACAGTCCTCCAAACATGCTTGTAACAGGCAATAAAGACAGAAGGTAGGTACTACCAAGATCTGTAACCCATCTCAAATTAGCTTACTTCCTACCCTGCTGTCCTACATCTGGACCTGCTAGAATTAGTTTCTCCTCTAATGTTTCAAAAGCAGCCTGCATGAACTTCAGGAACAAAATATTAGGTAATAGTTGGATGTGGCTGCCAGTTTGCTTTGTTTCAGAAAGCTCCATGGGAAGACTTTCTTTTTAAGCCATTTGGTGGACGCAGTTGGTGTATGGCCCAGCGAGACCACTTGGAATCTCTTCCACTTCCCCACCACCACCCGCAAAATGAGTTTGGCATTTAAAAGCTCACTTTCTGATATTAAAAAAATAACCTAAGGGATGAATCATGTAGGATGAGATGGGTCCGTCTGCCAAATGATGTCAAGAGTGTATTTCGGAACACTGTGATGTCCCTCAGGTGACAAAAAAAAGAGACTTTCATATGAACAGATTCCAGCTTCTATTTAGCTGATTAGCAGCTTTCTCTTTAACTCCTTGGCTTGGGGAGTAGGATTTTCCCAGCACAATATCTGGTGCCAGGATTGGACGCGCTGGGAACAGTCAGTGCGAAAGGATTAAAGTGCTTAAAAAGACCCTTTGAGTCCAATTTTTAGATTTTCTCTTTTTGGCTAGTTATTTGTGGGGTCTGATCCAGTGCACCAAAGGAGATGTGGGATGGCGAGGAGCCAGTCTCTAATGGCTCCCTGTTCCTTCCCTCCTCCTTTCTGCACTGGGCATCGGGCTGCAGGTGGTGGTCTGGTGTGGTGGTGGGTATCAGATTGTAAGGCGGATACTTCCCTTTGCCAAATCCCAGACCTCTGTCCCGCCAGTGCAGCAGCTTGCAAAAATGATTATTTTGTCAAACAGCTTTTTTTCCTTCTCAGCAAATAGGCAGCGCAACCAAAACTCACACTTCTTCAGCAAAGAGGGTAAGGAAATAGCTGAAGTTTGACAAGTGTAATTGAAACCATGAGGTTTTGGGGGGTTGTCTTCCTCTAAAAGCAGATAATTGATTTTCCAAAGCACCAGAGTAAAACTGCCTCCAATTTTGATCTCTTGCACAATGACGGGAGAGTTAATAAAGTTGATGTAGAATCATAGAATAGTTTGGGTTGGAAGGGATCTTCAGATGTCTACTCCAACCCCCTTGAGGGAGCAGTTACATCGCGTTGCCCAGGACCACATCCAGCCTTGGTATCTTTTAAGTGAGGTTGGAATTTGTTCCCTTTCTACTAAATGTCTGTGCCCTTTCCCCTCCAGAAAGCTCATTTTTCGGCTCAAGCATTGGCTGAGTTCAGGGGATCCCTATTGCAAGAAGTTAGGAATCGGCAGTTCAGCAAATAAGTTTGGCATGCAGGAGGCAGGGCCATGTGTATCTCAGAGGTCATTTCCTTGTGTGTAGCTGCAGGAAGGGCATGAATAAGTAAATGAAACTTAAACATTCATAGCCCTATTATGGAGCAGTATACTAAATCGGGACCTTGCACTGGGACTTCAGGCTGCTGATGGCCAGTGGGAAAACTTCCTGCTTCAGTTCGCATTTTCCCTAGTGTATGCTATTCTTTTATTCAGAGAGATCTGATTAACAGGGAGTGTGTGCTGATGCACTGCACAACAGCATCCTTTTCCCTGGTGGTACCTATGGCGATGAATAGCGTTGGGAAAGCAAACACATAGCAAGCCCAGTGTATTGTGTGGCTGAAAGGTGTGGAGCAAGGCATGTATTCTATGCTCTCCTTAAAGGCAAGTAAACTCCTAAGGTACTCTTAACAGTAGAGCCTGGTCATGAGAATGAATCAAAGCCTGGTCATGAGAATACCTTCCTCGCAGCTCCCTTGAACCTGGATGAATCTGAAGTGCTCCCACTGAGCCCAGCTGCTGAGGCAGGAGACACTGGGCCATGCCAGGTCTCCATTAGAGCATCACATTAAATTTGCAAAATGCTTTTTCCTTTTTTTTTGTTAAAGCACATCTAAACAACTCAAGTGTGCCTCTAATTCTTCCCAGGGTGTGCCAGAATGGACACCTGCCTGAAACCTGGGTCCTTGCTAATGAAATAAGCAGGGCACAATCAGATCTTTGTTTCCAGCAGTGCTTACCAAACAGAAGGAGCTTTGATTGCTGTGCAGAACACATGCGGTAAGACAGGGAGAGTGCTGGGTGTGAACACTTCCAAAATACCCCATCCTTACCCAAAACACAGCTCTAATATGTAGCCAAAGCTTCTCTCTGCTGGAGTTGGAGAAAGCAAGAAGTCCTTTTCACCACCAGCCGCTGTTGTGATGGGGTTTTCCTATGGGTGAGTGAAGAGCCACACAAAGCATGCTCCTCGCTCTGTTCCAGCATGTTTTTCCACATGTCAGATGGATGTTGCTCTGTTGGAGTTTTGGATTGTTCTGATGCCTTTTATTTCAGTGGCTGAAATGTGTTATTTGTAAAATCATATGATGCAATCTCCATTTCAGGAAGGAAAAGGAAAGACTTGCAACACCATTAGGATCATAGCAGGGGTATGGAATAAAGTAGAGTTAATGTGCTGGAACAAGTGTGTTTTGGCCTTTTCTGGAATTAATGTGTACCTGATGGTTTCACTCTCGATAGCCATCAGCTGGGAGGAACTTTCTTTGCCTTCTTTCCAAATCTGAGATCAGTTTTTCTCCTGTTTTCATTTGCTGCTTTATTATTTTAATTCACTTATGTACTTTATTTGGTCTCTTAATATACTAGGGTCAAAAAATCATACTCCTTTGTGCAATGTGCTGGGTTTAAAACTCAACACCATGAGCTTTAACTGATTTTGTGGACTTGTTGCAGCGGTTGCAGTCCTAAACTCTTTCTCTACTGTTCTGCTTCTAGCTGAGTCTTCAGTCCTTTTCCCTTCAGAACCCTCTGTGTGACTGAGCAATAATTTCTGCAAACCAGATGTACCTAAAAGCCACCCACAGTCAGTAGCTGTGGTTTTGAAATCCGAAGAGATACTGATTGCTGGGTGCTTGGGGGTAGCTTTGTTTCAATATTGGTGATGAGCTCAAGTATATAAACCTGTAATTCCCTTGACTTACCTTTCAAATGGCCACATTTTGTCTCTTCCAAAGTCTTTGCAATAATACCCATTTCCTTGATCCTCATAATATTACCCTTCAGCCACAGTGGACGTGGGTTGGGTACCAAGGGGGAGGATGTGTTAGCAGCATGCCCAAAACGCAGGACTTCATGCTTCAAGGCAATGCTAGCGTTTTGGGAGGCACAGATAGAGAAATGTTACCCAAATTTCACTTACATTTTATATCACCCGTGACTTGTGAAGAGATTTTTGAGTCTGCCGCAAAAAATCTTTGATAGAAACCAGAGTGAAAAATTCAGTGGTGGGAAGAGTGAATCATAGGGGATTTCTGGCCCTGTAGTGGCCATGGGCCTACTACTGTCCTAGACCTATTTTCATAGCCCCAAAAAGTACTTGTGCTGTCAGAGCCCACCATCTGCATACCCAGAGCTGGTTTGATCTCTGTTCTTTCTTTGATTTCATTTAGGGTCAGGGTATTCGACCTCCGCAAAAGTGAATCCCTGTGCTCCCTCTATGCCCACCAGTTAGGAGTGTCTGCGGTCCAGATGGATGACTGGAAGATCGTCAGTGGAGGAGAAGAGGGCTTGGTCTGTGTGTGGGACCAACGGATGGGCACCAAGCTCTGGGAAATGCATGCCAGGTAATTTTGTCTGCATAGGGTCCTCTTGCAAGGGTGTTTATAGGATCTGATAGACAGGAGGAATGTGGGAATGGGATGATCCAGGACCAAAATGGTAACATCCCCTATCTAAAGCTTCTGAGAGTTCTGTTTTCATGTGATTTGGGAACAGATTGCCTCCCCACCTGGAGTCTTGTGCGTGGAAATTGTTTCCCCTGCATTTCTCATGAAGATCATGAATCTCTGAAACGTGTGATTCTGTGATCTTTACATAGAATCCCAGCCTGGTTTGGGTGGGAAGGAAACTTAAAGCTCATCCAGTTCCATCCCCCTGCCACAGGCAGGAACATCTTCTCCTAGACCAGCTTGCTCCAAGTAGGCACTGTTTCTCTGGCCAGTCTGTAGATCAGTGTCTTCTTCTCCCTGCCCCATCCCCATCCAGTATCTACTGTATTGAAACTTGGATTTAAAGTGCTGGACTCCTGGCTGTTGTCTTCAGAGTGACTGGTGCTGGCTGTCTCTATGCACTGTAGCCTTACGCAGTCCCTGTGTTTTTGTTCAGCTCGTACACACATTCAATCAAATCCAGGTTGGTATTTAAATTTAAACTCATTTAAATATTAAAATACCAGTTTGTACTGGAAGCATGAGCAGTGCAGTACTGCAAGTACAAGCGGAGATGAGTATCTGGAGTTGTCAGAAGACTGTCAGTTGCTATAGCCAAATGATTTCCTGCTCAAAGCAGGGTTCCAGGGGGCTTTGTCTGAATGAAGACCTGCAGGATTTAGTCCCTTGTAAGTCTGAGTGATAACCCTACTAAAATGAACAGATAAATCCTGATAACTTTGTTTTTAATGCATCTTCCCCAAAGAGGAGCTAGATGAGGTATTTACAGTCAGTGAAGTTCAAGCTGGAGTTGTCACTGATTAATGGGAGGTACCACCTTCTCCTTTGACCCTGTGAATTTTAAAGCCTGTTGTGATGTGGCTGATGCATTAAGGACGATCTTGCATTGATTGTCTCCTGGAGCATCACTAATGAGCATGCCAAGAAGAAGGGCAGGTCTGAGCTTTGGGGTGTACTAAAAGTGAAACCATTAGATTAAACATTTAAAGTACTGTTTAATCTATATAGGGATCAGAAGGGATCACTTCAATCAAAAAGGCTTGTTTGGATAAGAAGGTGTGTGTGTATTGTTTTCCATGCCTTCAGCCAGCTGTCATGAATGGAAGGCAGGGGCAGAAAGAAGTTGAGAGAGGTGACAGGAGACAAGGAGATGCGCCATCTTAATCTGAGAAGATAAGTTACTCCTACTTGAACAGTAAATGCTGTTACAGTGGTTCAGGATTAGTTTACTCACAGTGAGAGGAAAAGTAATGAAGAGCAGACCTCTTAGTTTGTGCCGTACAGTGCACTTCTAAATCAGCCATAGCTCAGTGCCTGAGGTGTGGGGGTCCTGGGTGTCCCCATCCCTCTTTGGGAAAGAAGTCCTTACAGCAGCAAGGCAAGCAGGCAGCCTGAATCCCTTGCAGCCCCTGCGCTGCCAAGTGTCTTAGAATCACAGAACCAGCCAAGTTGGAAAAGCCCTTTCAGCTCATCCAGTCCGACTCTTCCCAGCACTGCCAAGGCCACCACTGACCCATGGCACTGAGGGCCTCGTCTCCACGGTGTGTGAACACTCAAAGGGATGGTGACTGCAGCACTGCCCTGAGCATCCTGTTCCAGTGCCTGAGCAGCCTTTGGGCAAGGAATTGTTCTTCAGCTCCATCCAAACCTGCCCTGGTGCAGCTTGAGGCCATTTCCTCTTGTACTGTCACTTGTTACTTCAGAGAAGAGACCAACCTCCTGTCAGGCAGTTGTAGAGAGTGATAAGGTCCCCTTTGCCTTCTCTTTTCCAGATTAAACAACCCCACGTGTGTTCTGATAAGAGCCCACTAGATGGGGGTAAAAGCTGCTGTCAACTCCTCCAGACAGGAGGAGAAGTGCAGATTCCCAACCTCTCTCCATAGAGAAGGCCGCTGGTTAAATAAATTCTTATTTAATCCATACTGACTCCTTTCCTGCACTTGGATTTTAAGTCTGATGTAGGTGGCATCTCACCCAGTGCTGTGGGTTGTTTTTCAGGCATCCAGTCCGCCACATATGGTTTAATTCTCACAGCCTCATCACTGCGAACATCCCTGATGAGAAAAGTCTTCCAGGCACCAGCATCACAGATGATGACCGTACCGTGCACCACAAGTGAGTATCCCAGCTCTGAAGGGTGGGATTTGTGGCACTGGGAAGGTCTGCTTTATCAAAGTGGCCCACTAAGCACCCAGGTTGTGATCCGGAGCAGTAATAGAGAAGGTACAGCAAAAAGAAGTTTCAAGATAAGGCTTTCAAAGCCCATTGACAATTTGACTCTTTACTTCCGACCCCTTCTTTTTCAGCAGAGGAATGTAAAGGCCACTGAAGCCACACAGGGAATGCAGCCCTTTCCTGCTGTAAATATTAGTAATGATATCTCCTGCTAAAGGAAAAGTACTGGTATTTCAGCTCCAGGTTTTGGTATTTCCATCTCAGATGGCTCTTAGCATGTCTAATGGAGCTACCAATCTCCAGAATAGATGAGAACTGTTTCAGCAGATGACAGTCATGTCTCTACAGTGCTGAAGTGAATGATTCACTGTTTGTTTCCAGGGCTTAGTGGGTCCCTGGAAGGAGGCAGGAGGGAGTTTTCTCTGTTAAACTGCACAGACAGCTCTCATGCAGAAGAGATTTATATTCGTCTTCTGAAGCATCAAATTCTGATTCTTCATGGCGATCTCTAACTTTGTTTCCCCTGTTGGAATATGTAGTTCAGCCGTATAAAATGATGTGTCCTGGTTGTGTTTTGTGCAGGTATCGAGGAATCATTTATGCCTACGAGTTCTCAGCAGACCAGTTGGCTGTAGAAAGTGTCCTTCCAATCTGCCGCTCTTCCTATGATGAAGTGACTGGTTACAACTACAACATTGGCCTTGCAGTTCCCTATGATAACATTTAGGTAACTCACTTGGCTTCTGAGGTCCAGCCCTCTGCCAAGTACGTGGCCAAAGGCAAAAAGGAGATCCACATGGGCTAAGAGCCAAAAAGACGGCTTGCAGGCACGTGGAGCGGGCTGAGCATCTGCTGAAAACTTGGGGATATGAATAAGAAGAGACAGGATCTAGCACTAAAATATGTTGCTGCCCAAACAAAACCTGTGGTGGAATGGAGAGAAGGGGAACAGTAAACAATGTTCCTTCCTGCTGCTTGTGGAACCAACACTGCTGATCCCATCCTGGCAGAAGGCATGGTCAGGAAGCGAGAGCCCCGAGTGGCAAACTGCTGCAGTAGTGGGAGGCTGGGAGCACATTGAGGAGTTCCTGCCTATCCTGAGAGGAGAAAATAACCACCAAGGACTTGGAAGAAGCATCCTGCTGAGCCACATGGTTGGAATTTCTTTCCTTGTAATAACCTGCTCATTCGAATTTTCCTTGGGGTGCATCAGAACGTGTCTGAGAACAGGACTGTGTACAAAAGGTGGTTGGGAGAAGGGAGAATGATGGCGAGAGGGAGGGGAAGGGTGGCCTGGCCAGGCTGGATGCTGGGATGCTCAGCAGGCCATGTGCATCACAGTGACTTTTAATTAAATAATTTTTTTAAGTCTCTAAAATAGAATTAACTTTTTTCTAATTGTAACGTGTTTGTGAGGGGGTTGTTCATAAAACTGACCCCTGTGCACTGCAACAGAGGCTCTCCTGGCTCAGGTTTGTGGTCAGATTGGTGTATGGTATCTGAAGGGGGCCTATAGGGATGCTGTGGAGGGGCTCTTCAGTAGTGACAGGACAAGGGGTAACGGGTTCAAACTGAAACATGGGAAGTTTAGATTGGATATGAGGAAGAAGTTCCTTACTGTGAGGGTGGTGAGGCACTGGAATGGGCTGCCCAGGGAAGGTGTGAATGCTCCATCGCCGGCAGTGTTCAAGGTCGGGTTGGCATGGTTTAGTGGGAGGTGTCCCTGCCCATGGCAGGGGGTTGGAACTGGATGAGCTTCAGGTTCTTTCCATCCCTCACTATGCTATGATTCTCTGATTGCTGCATCATGCCCTCCCACCACGCACCTTTCACAGAAACTCAGGGTTCCAACACTGTCCTTGCTTCTAACCTGGGAATTGCTCATGTTGGCATAAGGGAGCTAACTGAAAGGGTGAACTGGCTGCAATCCCTGTGTATGGGTAACTAGCACTAGCGCTGTGGAAAAGCATCCAGGCTGAAGGGTAGATGTGGTGAAAATGAAGAGTAAGGCTTTAGCTTCACTCCAAGTTGCACTGACATAGGCAGAACCAGTTTGGTGAATATGAGCTCATATCCTGCATGGATGTGTTTTACTGGTTTAAAACTATTTTATGGTGGTGATTTGCCCTTGTAAATTTACTGGTGCAAGCCCAGAGCCATGTAAATGAAGTTTAAACTGAGGTTAAGTTTTAACAGCTCTTCGCTCGTTTAATGGAATCCTTGGGGTGGGGTGCAGGGAATGTGCCTGAAGCTGTAGGATTGGGGCTGGCTGGACGGTCACCAGCCCTACTCCCTGAGGCAGGCCCTGGAGAGCTGCTTGCTGCAGCCTCCTGCCTGGAGGGGAGTTCATTGTCTTGGGCTTGGGGTGGTTTTCCACCCCCCCTAGGCCAACCTTCGCTTGTGGATTTGGTTTTGAACAGCTTTCTCATCATGGTGGACTTCCACAAGAAGTGCAAGGGGCAGACGTTCATTCTGACCAATAAAGTTGTGGTCTTCTTATCTCTCCTCTTCCTCTGCCCTTCTGGGAAGCCAGCTCCATCCCTTCGCTGCTGACAGAGCACACATGGACATGTGGTTTGGACAGGAGCTGAAACCTGGCAAATAAACAAGAGTTTCTGGAGCATCAGTGCTGTTGTTGGTAGCTCCAAGCCTGGGACTTCTGCTGTGGCTGAGCAGAGGGAGTGCTTCTGCCATCATTGTTCTCTTGCCCGCCGAGCCGTGACCTGCTGCCCTGTCTCATTGGATACACCCTTGGCTTGTTCCCGCTTTGATTCCCATTATCTTGCCTTGTGATCTTGGGGCCAGCTTTGTTCTTTCTTCATCTCCCTGCTGCAAGCAGCAGATAAGTTTTGTCTTCTGTGTGTGTTGAGCCCGTTTCCTGGAGGCCACCTCTGCTGCTGCCTCCTTGACCATGGTCCTTGACCGTCATAGTCACAGAGCTGCACCCACATTTACCCAATTTATGCAGAGAAGACCTACGAGTCAATTCACTGGAGACCAAACATCAACCCATCCACATACTGGGAGGCATGCCATCATCTCCAGTGAAAGAAATTCTGTGTCCCCATTGCACCATTTAGATGGCTTGGGGTCTGGATGCAGTAGTGGATGGGAGGGTTGTCCTTCTGGTCTGTTTTCCCTCTCACTGGAATTCATTTAGGAAAGTTGTACCACAACAGCAGTTTGTGTATGTGTTTAAGTAGCATTCATGATGCAGATGAGGGCGCTTAGGCTCTTGGAGAGTATCCATGGTGGGTGTTTCTCGAAAGGGATGTCCTCCTTCACTGATAGTCATTAATACTGCTCTGGAGTGGGTGCTGGAGTGTAGCAAATGCAGTCATGACTGTTCCCATCTTCACCGGGGTAAGGTGACATGTAGATGGAACCTCTTTCCTCGTAAGTTCAGGAATGCAGTCTCCATCTGGTCTTCGCTGGAGAGAGATGCCACCTTTGCATTTCCCACCTGGGCACTTGCTAGTGCTAGCAGTTTGTGGTGGGTATGGGCAAGGATGGACTCTTGTCTCTGCAGACCCCTGTGGTATCCCCCAGGCAAAGGTTATTGTTCAAGAAGGTTTCCATGTAGCTGCACAAGGAAGAGGACTTATTCCCAGGGAGTGTGGAGTTACCATCCCTGGAAGTGTTCAGAAACTCTGTAGCTGAGGCCCTCAGTGCCATGGGTTAGAAAAGGTTGGACTTGATGATCTCGAAGGTCTTTTCCAGCCTCCTTGGTTCTGTGGTTCTAAGGGGGCATCTCTACTGTGTCGGGTGGTGCCTGGGGCTGATGGCAGAGGTTTGGGCTGAGCTGCAGTCAGGGCATGTTGGACTGTAGAACAGAGGTTCGACTGCAGGTGTAGGCTCACATGTGCAGCATGCCAGGCTGGGTTGGTGGGGACAGCTGGAGAATCACTACAGGAGGCAGTAATTTGGGATGAAGAGCCTCAAGGATGCTTTCTGGTTTCTATTGCTGACAGCAGTGATCCTTAGCAAAAGAGGTATCTGTTGTCTTTGTGAGAAGGATCCCAGGGTATAAGTTTCTCCCTTCCTATCCTCCAAAGAGAATGTATGATCAAAGGGGATGTCTCTATCGCAGCCTTCAGCTGCCACCGGGCTGCAGAGCTCTGTCTTCAGTGAGAAGTGATGGGTGATGCAGAGCAGAGCAGCCTTGATGTAAAGGACATGGTGGGACACTCCGCTGTAGCACTGGGCTGTCCTGCCACATGTTTGGGTCCGAGTCAGCAGCAGAGACCCCAAGAAAAGGCATTTTGCCTCTGTTCTGTGTCCTTGAGCACCTCAGCAGGGTGGGAAGAGGAAGTCCAGCGTTTTCTGTTCTGCCATCCCTCTCTTGGTGCTGAGGAGTGGTGGGAGAAGGAACAACGGCTGCTATTTGTGCAGGGGGGAACTAAGGGGGTTCCTGACTCCTCTCCCCTTCCCCGACTTCCCTGTACCTGTCCAGAGATGAAAGTACTCTGTCATTCCCTATCCGGTTGCTGTCAGAGAAGGGCGAGCACATGGTACCAATGAGCCACAGCAGCGCAAAAAATGCCTCTTTATAGAGTCATAGAATAGTCAGAGTTGGAAAGGACCTTAAGCTCATCCAGTTCCAACCCCTGCCATGGGCAGGGACACCTCCCA